>CATIYB010000024.1:0-106390 GCA_949715645.1 Portevinia maculata | reverse complement strand
TCACAAAGAGACATTTTTATGAATCGTTTTTGAAAAACTTACTTTCAAACTCATCTTTTGAAAAACAAAAAAAAAGATTGTTTACTTGAAAGTTAGTATGTACTAAATTGTGTTTTATTTTTCACTGCAGAAATCCACACGCTTACTTCACTTTCATAACCTAAAAAAAGTCAACACGCAAATGGCCTAAACAATTACAGTGAAACAGCGCTGTTACTCCAGCTGAATGCACTTCCCGTGGAAGCAATTGTAGGACATGGTTGTTCCCTCAAAGCAACTCAAAAAGGAAATTAAAAGGAAGCATCCTTAAAATGCAAAGTTAAATTCACAAAAAACCATTTCACCTTTATTGTGGTTTTGCATTTTGCTCCCGACAAGTAGTCGAGTGGTTCAATTGGAAGGCGTTTGTGCGTTTGTAGAAAATCACAACCATTCCCGCCTTCGTTTTTGGTGGACATTTTTTTTTAAAATATTTAGTCCATTGACAAAGTTCAACGATTAAAAAAAATGGAAAAGAAAATAAATAACTAAT
The DNA here is from genome assembly GCA_949715645.1 of Portevinia maculata. Classification (NCBI taxonomy): domain Eukaryota; kingdom Metazoa; phylum Arthropoda; class Insecta; order Diptera; family Syrphidae; genus Portevinia; species Portevinia maculata. The sequence goes on along the minus strand of CATIYB010000024.1, from coordinate 105,858 downwards.
GAAAAACAGTGTCAGAAGTTCTTACTTCATTATTGGAGAAAAATGTTCATCTGGCGAAAGGATTCAGCAAGGATTGAACGCTCTTGGAACTTAATTGCTTCAAAAATAAAAAAAGCCATTGCAACAGATTCTTATATTTCAAAAAAATCATTTTAATTATTTTTTTCAAAGATGCTTGCGAAATAAATGTACAATTCATGAATATAAGGCTGTCACATATCAGCGGTAGGAGGAAGTTAAATTCAAAAGGGTAACTCTGAGGCACTAAAATTTCCAACAAAACACAAGAAAATCAAACAAAAACGCGCAATTTTCCGAAAGTCGCGCACTTCCACCTCCTACCCCACCGAGTAATGAATACACACTAAATTATCTTGCCACCCTTCATTGATTATTCTTCACTACGCTCCCGACAGGTAGTGATTCAATTAGACTGTGTTTGTGCGTTTGTTGGGTTCTTATTTTGAAACAGAATTCATTTCTTTTGAATGGTTGTTTTAGTTATTTGTTTTTGGTGGTTGTTTTATTTCCAAAATATTCAAGTCGTTAAAAAATAAACTAAAAATAAAACAAATTAAAAATACTCGTAAATAATGAAAAACAGTCAGAAGTTCTTACTTCATTAATGGAGAAGAATGGACCTACCTACCTACCTACCTATGAATCTGGTGAAATGATTCAGCAAGGACTTAATTAAGATCAATTTTCAATACTCTTGGAGCACAAAAGGAAACAGTTGCGGCCCTCCAGGAAGAAAAAATTGTCAAAAGGTGCTAAGACTAAATAAAAAAAATAATTATTTCATTTTTTCCACAGTCATAACAAAATAAATGTAAAAATTTTAATTGCATTAAATTGATGAATAAATTTTAATTTTATTTAATTTAATCTAATTAATTAATTAAGTTTAATTTGAGACAGTAAAACTCCAAAAAAAAACCGAGCGCTAATCACCGAAACGCGTAATTTCCCGGTGGCGCGCGAAATACGCGCGCAGTCCACTATCACGTCCTACCCCAACGAAAAATGAATACACACTGAATTTCCTCCCCGAATTACTCACGCTGCTTGGTTTCTCTCTCAGAGCTGCTCGCGTGTCGCGTCATGTGTATGCATTTTTTAATGCGCACGCGCGCGAGCTGTTGGCTGCGTCGTCTGTCGTGTATGTTTTTTGGCTCTCGGTCATGAGTTTAGTAATTCAAGTCGTTAAAAAAATAAACTAAAAATAAAACAAATTAAAAATACTCGTAAATAATGAAAAACAGTCAGAAGTTCTTACTTCATTAATGGAGAAGAATGGACCTACCTACCTACCTACCTATGGATCTGGTGAAATGATTCAGCAAGGACTTAATTAAGATCAATTTTCAATACTCTTGGAGCACAAAAGGAAACAGTTGCGGCCCTCCAGGAAGAAAAAATTGTCAAAAGGTGCTAAGACTAAATAAAAAAAATAATTATTTCATTTTTTCAACAGTCATAACAAAATAAATGTAAAAATTTTAATTGCATTAAATTGATGAATAAATTTTAATTTTATTTAATTTAATCTAATTAATTAATTAAGTTTAATTTGAGACAGTAAAACTCCAAAAAAAAACCGAGCGCTAATCACCGAAACGCGTAATTTCCCGGTGGCGCGCGAAATACGCGCGCAGTCCACTGGCACGTCCTACCCCAACGAAAAATGAATACACACTGAATTTCCTCCCCGAATTACTCACGCTGCTTGGTTTCTCTCTCAGAGCTGCTCGCGTGTCGCGTCATGTGTATGCATTTTTTAATGCGCACGCGCGCGAGCTGTTGGCTGCGTCGTCTGTCGTGTATGTTTTTTGGCTCTCGGTCATGAGTTTAGTAATTCAAGTCGTTAAAAAAATAAACTAAAAATAAAACAAATTAAAAATACTCGTAAATAATGAAAAACAGTCAGAAGTTCTTACTTCATTAATGGAGAAGAATGGACCTACCTACCTACCTACCTATGGATCTGGTGAAATGATTCAGCAAGGACTTAATTAAGATCAATTTTCAATACTCTTGGAGCACAAAAGGAAACAGTTGCGGCCCTCCAGGAAGAAAAAATTGTCAAAAGGTGCTAAGACTCAATAAAAAAAAAATTATTTCATTTTTTCCACAGTCATAACAAAATAAATGTAAAAATTTTAATTGCATTAAATTGATGAATAAATTTTAATTATATTTAATTTAATCTAATTAATTAATTAAGTTTAATTTGAGACAGTAAAACTCCAAAAAAAACCGAGCGCTAATCACCGAAACGCGTAATTTCCCGGTGGCGCGCGAAATACGCGCGCAGTCCACTGGCACGTCCTACCCCAACGAAAAATGAATACACACTGAATTTCCTCCCCGAATTACTCACGCTGCTTGGTTTCTCTCTCAGAGCTGCTCGCGTGTCGCGTCATGTGTATGCATTTTTTAATGCGCACGCGCGCGAGCTGTTGGCTGCGTCGTCTGTTGTGTATGTTTTTTGGCTCTCGGTCATGAGTTTAGTAATTCAAGTCGTTAAAAAAATAAACTAAAAATAAAACAAATTAAAAATACTCGTAAATAATGAAAAACAGTCAGAAGTTCTTACTTCATTAATGGAGAAGAATGGACCTACCTACCTACCTACCTATGGATCTGGTGAAATGATTCAGCAAGGCCTTAATTAAGATCAATTTTCAATACTCTTGGAGCACAAAAGGAAACAGTTGCGGCCCTCCAGGAAGAAAAAATTGTCAAAAGGTGCTAAGACTCAATAAAAAAAAAAATTATTTCATTTTTTCCACAGTCATAACAAAATAAATGTAAAAATTTTAATTGCATTAAATTGATGAATAAATTTTAATTTTATTTAATTTAATCTAATTAATTAATTAAGTTTAATTTGAGACAGTAAAACTCCAAAAAAAACCGAGCGCTAATCACCGAAACGCGTAATTTCCCGGTGGCGCGCGAAATACGCGCGCAGTCCACTGGCACGTCCTACCCCAACGAAAAATGAATACACACTGAATTTCCTCCCCGAATTACTCACGCTGCTTGGTTTCTCTCTCAGAGCTGCTCGCGTGTCGCGTCATGTGTATGCATTTTTTAATGCGCACGCGCGCGAGCTGTGGGCTGCGTCGTCTGTCGTGTATGTTTTTTGGCTCTCGGTCATGAGTTTAGTAATTCAAGTCGTTAAAAAAATAAACTAAAAATAAAACAAATTAAAAATACTCGTATATAATGAAAAACAGTCAGAAGTTCTTACTTCATTAATGGAGAAGAATGGACCTACCTACCTACCTACCTATGGATCTGGTGAAATGATTCAGCAAGGACTTAATTAAGATCAATTTTCAATACTCTTGGAGCACAAAAGGAAACAGTTGCGGCCCTCCAGGAAGAAAAAATTGTCAAAAGGTGCTAAGACTCAATAAAAAAAAAAATTATTTCATTTTTTCCACAGTCATAACAAAATAAATGTAAAAATTTTAATTGCATTAAATTGATGAATAAATTTTAATTTTATTTAATTTAATCTAATTAATTAATTAAGTTTAATTTGAGACAGTAAAACTCCAAAAAAAACCGAGCGCTAATCACCGAAACGCGTAATTTCCCGGTGGCGCGCGAAATACGCGCGCAGTCCACTGGCACGTCCTACCCCAACGAAAAATGAATACACACTGAATTTCCTCCCCGAATTACTCACGCTGCTTGGTTTCTCTCTCAGAGCTGCTCGCGTGTCGCGTCATGTGTATGCATTTTTTAATGCGCACGCGCGCGAGCTGTTGGCTGCGTCGTCTGTCGTGTATGTTTTTTGGCTCTCGGTCATGAGTTTAGTAATTCAAGTCGTTAAAAAAATAAACTAAAAATAAAACAAATTAAAAATACTCGTAAATAATGAAAAACAGTCAGAAGTTCTTACTTCATTAATGGAGAAGAATGGACCTACCTACCTACCTACCTATGGATCTGGTGAAATGATTCAGCAAGGACTTAATTAAGATCAATTTTCAATACTCTTGGAGCACAAAAGGAAACAGTTGCGGCCCTCCAGGAAGAAAAAATTGTCAAAAGGTGCTAAGACTCAATAAAAAAAAAATTATTTCATTTTTTCCACAGTCATAACAAAATAAATGTAAAAATTTTAATTGCATTAAATTGATGAATAAATTTAAATTTTATTTAATTTAATCTAATTAATTAATTAAGTTTAATTTGAGACAGTAAAACTCCAAAAAAAACCGAGCGCTAATCACCGAAACGCGTAATTTCCCGGTGGCGCGCGAAATACGCGCGCAGTCCACTGGCACGTCCTACCCCAACGAAAAATGAATACACACTGAATTTCCTCCCCGAATTACTCAGACTCACGCTGCTTGGTTTCTCTCTCAGAGCTGCTCGCGTGTCGCGTCATGTGTATGCATTTTTTAATGCGCACGCGCGCGAGCTGTTGGCTGCGTCGTCTGTCGTGTATGTTTTTTGGCTCTCGGTCATGAGTTTAGTAATTCAAGTCGTTAAAAAAATAAACTAAAAATAAAACAAATTAAAAATACTCGTAAATAATGAAAAACAGTCAGAAGTTCTTACTTCATTAATGGAGAAGAATGGACCTACCTACCTACCTACCTATGGATCTGGTGAAATGATTCAGCAAGGACTTAATTAAGATCAATTTTCAATACTCTTGGAGCACAAAAGGAAACAGTTGCGGCCCTCCAGGAAGAAAAAATTGTCAAAAGGTGCTAAGACTCAATAAAAAAAAAATTATTTCATTTTTTCCACAGTCATAAAAATAAAACAAATTAAAAATACTCGTAAATAATGAAAAACAGTCAGAAGTTCTTACTTCATTAATGGAGAAGAATGGACCTACCTACCTACCTACCTATGGATCTGGTGAAATGATTCAGCAAGGACTTAATTAAGATCAATTTTCAATACTCTTGGAGCACAAAAGGAAACAGTTGCGGCCCTCCAGGAAGAAAAAATTGTCAAAAGGTGCTAAGACTAAATAAAAAAAATAATTATTTCATTTTTTCCACAGTCATAACAAAATAAATGTAAAAATTTTAATTGCATTAAATTGATGAATAAATTTTAATTTTATTTAATTTAATCTAATTAATTAATTAAGTTTAATTTGAGACAGTAAAACTCCAAAAAAAAACCGAGCGCTAATCACCGAAACGCGTAATTTCCCGGTGGCGCGCGAAATACGCGCGCAGTCCACTGGCACGTCCTACCCCAACGAAAAATGAATACACACTGAATTTCCTCCCCGAATTACTCACGCTGCTTGGTTTCTCTCTCAGAGCTGCTCGCGTGTCGCGTCATGTGTATGCATTTTTTAATGCGCACGCGCGCGAGCTGTTGGCTGCGTCGTCTGTCGTGTATGTTTTTTGGCTCTCGGTCATGAGTTTAGTAATTCAAGTCGTTAAAAAAATAAACTAAAAATAAAACAAATTAAAAATACTCGTAAATAATGAAAAACAGTCAGAAGTTCTTACTTCATTAATGGAGAAGAATGGACCTACCTACCTACCTACCTATGGATCTGGTGAAATGATTCAGCAAGGACTTAATTAAGATCAATTTTCAATACTCTTGGAGCACAAAAGGAAACAGTTGCGGCCCTCCAGGAAGAAAAAATTGTCAAAAGGTGCTAAGACTCAATAAAAAAAAATTATTTCATTTTTTCCACAGTCATAACAAAATAAATGTAAAAATTTTAATTGCATTAAATTGATGAATAAATTTTAATTTTATTTAATTTAATCTAATTAATTAATTAAGTTTAATTTGAGACAGTAAAACTCCAAAAAAAACCGAGCGCTAATCACCGAAACGCGTAATTTCCCGGTGGCGCGCGAAATACGCGCGCAGTCCACTGGCACGTCCTACCCCAACGAAAAATGAATACACACTGAATTTCCTCCCCGAATTACTCACGCTGCTTGGTTTCTCTCTCAGAGCTGCTCGCGTGTCGCGTCATGTGTATGCATTTTTTAATGCGCACGCGCGCGAGCTGTTGGCTGCGTCGTCTGTTGTGTATGTTTTTTGGCTCTCGGTCATGAGTTTAGTAATTCAAGTCGTTAAAAAAATAAACTAAAAATAAAACAAATTAAAAATACTCGTAAATAATGAAAAACAGTCAGAAGTTCTTACTTCATTAATGGAGAAGAATGGACCTACCTACCTACCTACCTATGGATCTGGTGAAATGATTCAGCAAGGACTTAATTAAGATCAATTTTCAATACTCTTGGAGCACAAAAGGAAACAGTTGCGGCCCTCCAGGAAGAAAAAATTGTCAAAAGGTGCTAAGACTCAATAAAAAAAAAAATTATTTCATTTTTTCCACAGTCATAACAAAATAAATGTAAAAATTTTAATTGCATTAAATTGATGAATAAATTTTAATTTTATTTAATTTAATCTAATTAATTAATTAAGTTTAATTTGAGACAGCAAAACTCCAAAAAAAACCGAGCGCTAATCACCGAAACGCGTAATTTCCCGGTGGCGCGCGAAATACGCGCGCAGTCCACTGGCACGTCCTACCCCAACGAAAAATGAATACACACTGAATTTCCTCCCCGAATTACTCACGCTGCTTGGTTTCTCTCTCAGAGCTGCTCGCGTGTCGCGTCATGTGTATGCATTTTTTAATGCGCACGCGCGCGAGCTGTGGGCTGCGTCGTCTGTCGTGTATGTTTTTTGGCTCTCGGTCATGAGTTTAGTAATTCAAGTCGTTAAAAAAATAAACTAAAAATAAAACAAATTAAAAATACTCGTAAATAATGAAAAACAGTCAGAAGTTCTTACTTCATTAATGGAGAAGAATGGACCTACCTACCTACCTACCTATGGATCTGGTGAAATGATTCAGCAAGGACTTAATTAAGATCAATTTTCAATACTCTTGGAGCACAAAAGGAAACAGTTGCGGCCCTCCAGGAAGAAAAAATTGTCAAAAGGTGCTAAGACTCAATAAAAAAAAAAATTATTTCATTTTTTCCACAGTCATAACAAAATAAATGTAAAAATTTTAATTGCATTAAATTGATGAATAAATTTTAATTTTATTTAATTTAATCTAATTAATTAATTAAGTTTAATTTGAGACAGTAAAACTCCAAAAAAAACCGAGCGCTAATCACCGAAACGCGTAATTTCCCGGTGGCGCGCGAAATACGCGCGCAGTCCACTGGCACGTCCTACCCCAAAGAAAAATGAATACACACTGAATTTCCTCCCCGAATTACTCACGCTGCTTGGTTTCTCTCTCAGAGCTGCTCGCGTGTCGCGTCATGTGTATGCATTTTTTAATGCGCACGCGCGCGAGCTGTTGGCTGCGTCGTCTGTCGTGTATGTTTTTTGGCTCTCGGTCATGAGTTTAGTAATTCAAGTCGTTAAAAAAATAAACTAAAAATAAAACAAATTAAAAATACTCGTAAATAATGAAAAACAGTCAGAAGTTCTTACTTCATTAATGGAGAAGAATGGACCTACCTACCTACCTACCTATGGATCTGGTGAAATGATTCAGCAAGGACTTAATTAAGATCAATTTTCAATACTCTTGGAGCACAAAAGGAAACAGTTGCGGCCCTCCAGGAAGAAAAAATTGTCAAAAGGTGCTAAGACTCAATAAAAAAAAAAATTATTTCATTTTTTCCACAGTCATAACAAAATAAATGTAAAAATTTTAATTGCATTAAATTGATGAATAAATTTTAATTATATTTAATTTAATCTAATTAATTAATTAAGTTTAATTTGAGACAGTAAAACTCCAAAAAAAACCGAGCGCTAATCACCGAAACGCGTAATTTCCCGGTGGCGCGCGAAATACGCGCGCAGTCCACTGGCACGTCCTACCCCAACGAAAAATGAATACACACTGAATTTCCTCCCCGAATTACTCACGCTGCTTGGTTTCTCTCTCAGAGCTGCTCGCGTGTCGCGTCATGTGTATGCATTTTTTAATGCGCACGCGCGCGAGCTGTTGGCTGCGTCGTCTGTCGTGTATGTTTTTTGGCTCTCGGTCATGAGTTTAGTAATTCAAGTCGTTAAAAAAATAAACTAAAAATAAAACAAATTAAAAATACTCGTAAATAATGAAAAACAGTCAGAAGTTCTTACTTCATTAATGGAGAAGAATGGACCTACCTACCTACCTACCTATGGATCTGGTGAAATGATTCAGCAAGGACTTAATTAAGATCAATTTTCAATACTCTTGGAGCACAAAAGGAAACAGTTGCGGCCCTCCAGGAAGAAAAAATTGTCAAAAGGTGCTAAGACTCAATAAAAAAAAAAATTATTTCATTTTTTCCACAGTCATAACAAAATAAATGTAAAAATTTTAATTGCATTAAATTGATGAATAAATTTTAATTATATTTAATTTAATCTAATTAATTAATTAAGTTTAATTTGAGACAGTAAAACTCCAAAAAAAACCGAGCGCTAATCACCGAAACGCGTAATTTCCCGGTGGCGCGCGAAATACGCGCGCAGTCCACTGGCACGTCCTACCCCAACGAAAAATGAATACACACTGAATTTCCTCCCCGAATTACTCACGCTGCTTGGTTTCTCTCTCAGAGCTGCTCGCGTGTCGCGTCATGTGTATGCATTTTTTAATGCGCACGCGCGCGAGCTGTTGGCTGCGTCGTCTGTCGTGTATGTTTTTTGGCTCTCGGTCATGAGTTTAGTAATTCAAGTCGTTAAAAAAATAAACTAAAAATAAAACAAATTAAAAATACTCGTAAATAATGAAAAACAGTCAGAAGTTCTTACTTCATTAATGGAGAAGAATGGACCTACCTACCTACCTACCTATGGATCTGGTGAAATGATTCAGCAAGGACTTAATTAAGATCAATTTTCAATACTCTTGGAGCACAAAAGGAAACAGTTGCGGCCCTCCAGGAAGAAAAAATTGTCAAAAGGTGCTAAGACTCAATAAAAAAAAAAATTATTTCATTTTTTCCACAGTCATAAAAATAAAACAAATTAAAAATACTCGTAAATAATGAAAAACAGTCAGAAGTTCTTACTTCATTAATGGAGAAGAATGGACCTACCTACCTACCTACCTATGGATCTGGTGAAATGATTCAGCAAGGACTTAATTAAGATCAATTTTCAATACTCTTGGAGCACAAAAGGAAACAGTTGCGGCCCTCCAGGAAGAAAAAATTGTCAAAAGGTGCTAAGACTCAATAAAAAAAAAAATTATTTCATTTTTTCCACAGTCATAACAAAATAAATGTAAAAATTTTAATTGCATTAAATTGATGAATAAATTTTAATTTTATTTAATTTAATCTAATTAATTAATTAAGTTTAATTTGAGACAGTAAAACTCCAAAAAAAACCGAGCGCTAATCACCGAAACGCGTAATTTCCCGGTGGCGCGCGAAATACGCGCGCAGTCCACTGGCACGTCCTACCCCAACGAAAAATGAATACACACTGAATTTCCTCCCCGAATTACTCACGCTGCTTGGTTTCTCTCTCAGAGCTGCTCGCGTGTCGCGTCATGTGTATGCATTTTTTAATGCGCACGCGCGCGAGCTGTTGGCTGCGTCGTCTGTCGTGTATGTTTTTTGGCTCTCGGTCATGAGTTTAGTAATTCAAGTCGTTAAAAAAATAAACTAAAAATAAAACAAATTAAAAATACTCGTAAATAATGAAAAACAGTCAGAAGTTCTTACTTCATTAATGGAGAAGAATGGACCTACCTACCTACCTACCTATGGATCTGGTGAAATGATTCAGCAAGGACTTAATTAAGATCAATTTTCAATACTCTTGGAGCACAAAAGGAAACAGTTGCGGCCCTCCAGGAAGAAAAAATTGTCAAAAGGTGCTAAGACTCAATAAAAAAAAAAATTATTTCATTTTTTCCACAGTCATAACAAAATAAATGTAAAAATTTTAATTGCATTAAATTGATGAATAAATTTTAATTTTATTTAATTTAATCTAATTAATTAATTAAGTTTAATTTGAGACAGTAAAACTCCAAAAAAAACCGAGCGCTAATCACCGAAACGCGTAATTTCCCGGTGGCGCGCGAAATACGCGCGCAGTCCACTGGCACGTCCTACCCCAACGAAAAATGAATACACACTGAATTTCCTCCCCGAATTACTCACGCTGCTTGGTTTCTCTCTCAGAGCTGCTCGCGTGTCGCGTCATGTGTATGCATTTTTTAATGCGCACGCGCGCGAGCTGTTGGCTGCGTCGTCTGTCGTGTATGTTTTTTGGCTCTCGGTCATGAGTTTAGTAATTCAAGTCGTTAAAAAAATAAACTAAAAATAAAACAAATTAAAAATACTCGTAAATAATGAAAAACAGTCAGAAGTTCTTACTTCATTAATGGAGAAGAATGGACCTACCTACCTACCTACCTATGGATCTGGTGAAATGATTCAGCAAGGACTTAATTAAGATCAATTTTCAATACTCTTGGAGCACAAAATGAAACAGTTGCGGCCCTCCAGGAAGAAAAAATTGTCAAAAGGTGCTAAGACTCAATAAAAAAAAAAATTATTTCATTTTTTCCACAGTCATAACAAAATAAATGTAAAAATTTTAATTGCATTAAATTGATGAATAAATTTTAATTTTATTTAATTTAATCTAATTAATTAATTAAGTTTAATTTGAGACAGTAAAACTCCAAAAAAAACCGAGCGCTAATCACCGAAACGCGTAATTTCCCGGTGGCGCGCGAAATACGCGCGCAGTCCACTGGCACGTCCTACCCCAACGAAAAATGAATACACACTGAATTTCCTCCCCGAATTACTCACGCTGCTTGGTTTCTCTCTCAGAGCTGCTCGCGTGTCGCGTCATGTGTATGCATTTTTTAATGCGCACGCGCGCGAGCTGTTGGCTGCGTCGTCTGTCGTGTATGTTTTTTGGCTCTCGGTCATGAGTTTAGTAATTCAAGTCGTTAAAAAAATAAACTAAAAATAAAACAAATTAAAAATACTCGTAAATAATGAAAAACAGTCAGAAGTTCTTACTTCATTAATGGAGAAGAATGGACCTACCTACCTACCTACCTATGGATCTGGTGAAATGATTCAGCAAGGACTTAATTAAGATCAATTTTCAATACTCTTGGAGCACAAAAGGAAACAGTTGCGGCCCTCCAGGAAGAAAAAATTGTCAAAAGGTGCTAAGACTCAATAAAAAAAAAAATTATTTCATTTTTTCCACAGTCATAAAAATAAAACAAATTAAAAATACTCGTAAATAATGAAAAACAGTCAGAAGTTCTTACTTCATTAATGGAGAAGAATGGACCTACCTACCTACCTACCTATGGATCTGGTGAAATGATTCAGCAAGGACTTAATTAAGATCAATTTTCAATACTCTTGGAGCACAAAAGGAAACAGTTGCGGCCCTCCAGGAAGAAAAAATTGTCAAAAGGTGCTAAGACTCAATAAAAAAAAAATTATTTCATTTTTTCCACAGTCATAACAAAATAAATGTAAAAATTTTAATTGCATTAAATTGATGAATAAATTTTAATTTTATTTAATTTAATCTAATTAATTAATTAAGTTTAATTTGAGACAGTAAAACTCCAAAAAAAAACCGAGCGCTAATCACCGAAACGCGTAATTTCCCGGTGGCGCGCGAAATACGCGCGCAGTCCACTGGCACGTCCTACCCCAACGAAAAATGAATACACACTGAATTTCCTCCCCGAATTACTCACGCTGCTTGGTTTCTCTCTCAGAGCTGCTCGCGTGTCGCGTCATGTGTATGCATTTTTTAATGCGCACGCGCGCGAGCTGTTGGCTGCGTCGTCTGTCGTGTATGTTTTTTGGCTCTCGGTCATGAGTTTAGTAATTCAAGTCGTTAAAAAAATAAACTAAAAATAAAACAAATTAAAAATACTCGTAAATAATGAAAAACAGTCAGAAGTTCTTACTTCATTAATGGAGAAGAATGGACCTACCTACCTACCTACCTATGGATCTGGTGAAATGATTCAGCAAGGACTTAATTAAGATCAATTTTCAATACTCTTGGAGCACAAAAGGAAACAGTTGCGGCCCTCCAGGAAGAAAAAATTGTCAAAAGGTGCTAGGACTCAATAAAAAAAAAATTATTTCATTTTTTCCACAGTCATAACAAAATAAATGTAAAAATGTTAATTGCATTAAATTGATGAATAAATTTTAATTTTATTTAATTTAATCTAATTAATTAATTAAGTTTAATTTGAGACAGTAAAACTCCAAAAAAAAACCGAGCGCTAATCACCGAAACGCGTAATTTCCCGGTGGCGCGCGAAATACGCGCGCAGTCCACTGGCACGTCCTACCCCAACGAAAAATGAATACACACTGAATTTCCTCCCCGAATTACTCACGCTGCTTGGTTTCTCTCTCAGAGCTGCTCGCGTGTCGCGTCATGTGTATGCATTTTTTAATGCGCACGCGCGCGAGCTGTTGGCTGCGTCGTCTGTCGTGTATGTTTTTTGGCTCTCGGTCATGAGTTTAGTAATTCAAGTCGTTAAAAAAATAAACTAAAAATAAAACAAATTAAAAATACTCGTAAATAATGAAAAACAGTCAGAAGTTCTTACTTCATTAATGGAGAAGAATGGACCTACCTACCTACCTACCTATGGATCTGGTGAAATGATTCAGCAAGGACTTAATTAAGATCAATTTTCAATACTCTTGGAGCACAAAATGAAACAGTTGCGGCCCTCCAGGAAGAAAAAATTGTCAAAAGGTGCTAAGACTCAATAAAAAAAAAAATTATTTCATTTTTTCCACAGTCATAACAAAATAAATGTAAAAATTTTAATTGCATTAAATTGATGAATAAATTTTAATTTTATTTAATTTAATCTAATTAATTAATTAAGTTTAATTTGAGACAGTAAAACTCCAAAAAAAACCGAGCGCTAATCACCGAAACGCGTAATTTCCCGGTGGCGCGCGAAATACGCGCGCAGTCCACTGGCACGTCCTACCCCAACGAAAAATGAATACACACTGAATTTCCTCCCCGAATTACTCACGCTGCTTGGTTTCTCTCTCAGAGCTGCTCGCGTGTCGCGTCATGTGTATGCATTTTTTAATGCGCACGCGCGCGAGCTGTTGGCTGCGTCGTCTGTCGTGTATGTTTTTTGGCTCTCGGTCATGAGTTTAGTAATTCAAGTCGTTAAAAAAATAAACTAAAAATAAAACAAATTAAAAATACTCGTAAATAATGAAAAACAGTCAGAAGTTCTTACTTCATTAATGGAGAAGAATGGACCTACCTACCTACCTACCTATGGATCTGGTGAAATGATTCAGCAAGGACTTAATTAAGATCAATTTTCAATACTCTTGGAGCACAAAAGGAAACAGTTGCGGCCCTCCAGGAAGAAAAAATTGTCAAAAGGTGCTAAGACTCAATAAAAAAAAAAATTATTTCATTTTTTCCACAGTCATAAAAATAAAACAAATTAAAAATACTCGTAAATAATGAAAAACAGTCAGAAGTTCTTACTTCATTAATGGAGAAGAATGGACCTACCTACCTACCTACCTATGGATCTGGTGAAATGATTCAGCAAGGACTTAATTAAGATCAATTTTCAATACTCTTGGAGCACAAAAGGAAACAGTTGCGGCCCTCCAGGAAGAAAAAATTGTCAAAAGGTGCTAAGACTCAATAAAAAAAAAATTATTTCATTTTTTCCACAGTCATAACAAAATAAATGTAAAAATTTTAATTGCATTAAATTGATGAATAAATTTTAATTTTATTTAATTTAATCTAATTAATTAATTAAGTTTAATTTGAGACAGTAAAACTCCAAAAAAAAACCGAGCGCTAATCACCGAAACGCGTAATTTCCCGGTGGCGCGCGAAATACGCGCGCAGTCCACTGGCACGTCCTACCCCAACGAAAAATGAATACACACTGAATTTCCTCCCCGAATTACTCACGCTGCTTGGTTTCTCTCTCAGAGCTGCTCGCGTGTCGCGTCATGTGTATGCATTTTTTAATGCGCACGCGCGCGAGCTGTTGGCTGCGTCGTCTGTCGTGTATGTTTTTTGGCTCTCGGTCATGAGTTTAGTAATTCAAGTCGTTAAAAAAATAAACTAAAAATAAAACAAATTAAAAATACTCGTAAATAATGAAAAACAGTCAGAAGTTCTTACTTCATTAATGGAGAAGAATGGACCTACCTACCTACCTACCTATGGATCTGGTGAAATGATTCAGCAAGGACTTAATTAAGATCAATTTTCAATACTCTTGGAGCACAAAAGGAAACAGTTGCGGCCCTCCAGGAAGAAAAAATTGTCAAAAGGTGCTAGGACTCAATAAAAAAAAAATTATTTCATTTTTTCCACAGTCATAACAAAATAAATGTAAAAATGTTAATTGCATTAAATTGATGAATAAATTTTAATTTTATTTAATTTAATCTAATTAATTAATTAAGTTTAATTTGAGACAGTAAAACTCCAAAAAAAAACCGAGCGCTAATCACCGAAACGCGTAATTTCCCGGTGGCGCGCGAAATACGCGCGCAGTCCACTGGCACGTCCTACCCCAACGAAAAATGAATACACACTGAATTTCCTCCCCGAATTACTCACGCTGCTTGGTTTCTCTCTCAGAGCTGCTCGCGTGTCGCGTCATGTGTATGCATTTTTTAATGCGCACGCGCGCGAGCTGTTGGCTGCGTCGTCTGTCGTGTATGTTTTTTGGCTCTCGGTCATGAGTTTAGTAATTCAAGTCGTTAAAAAAATAAACTAAAAATAAAACAAATTAAAAATACTCGTAAATAATGAAAAACAGTCAGAAGTTCTTACTTCATTAATGGAGAAGAATGGACCTACCTACCTACCTACCTATGGATCTGGTGAAATGATTCAGCAAGGACTTAATTAAGATCAATTTTCAATACTCTTGGAGCACAAAAGGAAACAGTTGCGGCCCTCCAGGAAGAAAAAATTGTCAAAAGGTGCTAAGACTCAATAAAAAAAAAATTATTTCATTTTTTCCACAGTCATAACAAAATAAATGTAAAAATTTTAATTGCATTAAATTGATGAATAAATTTTAATTTTATTTAATTTAATCTAATTAATTAATTAAGTTTAATTTGAGACAGTAAAACTCCAAAAAAAAACCGAGCGCTAATCACCGAAACGCGTAATTTCCCGGTGGCGCGCGAAATACGCGCGCAGTCCACTGGCACGTCCTACCCCAACGAAAAATGAATACACACTGAATTTCCTCCCCGAATTACTCACGCTGCTTGGTTTCTCTCTCAGAGCTGCTCGCGTGTCGCGTCATGTGTATGCATTTTTTAATGCGCACGCGCGCGAGCTGTTGGCTGCGTCGTCTGTCGTGTATGTTTTTTGGCTCTCGGTCATGAGTTTAGTAATTCAAGTCGTTAAAAAAATAAACTAAAAATAAAACAAATTAAAAATACTCGTAAATAATGAAAAACAGTCAGAAGTTCTTACTTCATTAATGGAGAAGAATGGACCTACCTACCTACCTACCTATGGATCTGGTGAAATGATTCAGCAAGGACTTAATTAAGATCAATTTTCAATACTCTTGGAGCACAAAAGGAAACAGTTGCGGCCCTCCAGGAAGAAAAAATTGTCAAAAGGTGCTAAGACTCAATAAAAAAAAAATTATTTCATTTTTTCCACAGTCATAACAAAATAAATGTAAAAATTTTAATTGCATTAAATTGATGAATAAATTTTAATTTTATTTAATTTAATCTAATTAATTAATTAAGTTTAATTTGAGACAGTAAAACTCCAAAAAAAAACCGAGCGCTAATCACCGAAACGCGTAATTTCCCGGTGGCGCGCGAAATACGCGCGCAGTCCACTGGCACGTCCTACCCCAACGAAAAATGAATACACACTGAATTTCCTCCCCGAATTACTCACGCTGCTTGGTTTCTCTCTCAGAGCTGCTCGCGTGTCGCGTCATGTGTATGCATTTTTTAATGCGCACGCGCGCGAGCTGTTGGCTGCGTCGTCTGTCGTGTATGTTTTTTGGCTCTCGGTCATGAGTTTAGTAATTCAAGTCGTTAAAAAAATAAACTAAAAATAAAACAAATTAAAAATACTCGTAAATAATGAAAAACAGTCAGAAGTTCTTACTTCATTAATGGAGAAGAATGGACCTACCTACCTACCTACCTATGGATCTGGTGAAATGATTCAGCAAGGACTTAATTAAGATCAATTTTCAATACTCTTGGAGCACAAAAGGAAACAGTTGCGGCCCTCCAGGAAGAAAAAATTGTCAAAAGGTGCTAAGACTCAATAAAAAAAAAATTATTTCATTTTTTCCACAGTCATAACAAAATAAATGTAAAAATTTTAATTGCATTAAATTGATGAATAAATTTTAATTTTATTTAATTTAATCTAATTAATTAATTAAGTTTAATTTGAGACAGTAAAACTCCAAAAAAAAACCGAGCGCTAATCACCGAAACGCGTAATTTCCCGGTGGCGCGCGAAATACGCGCACAGTCCACTGGCACGTCCTACCCCAACGAAAAATGAATACACACTGAATTTCCTCCCCGAATTACTCACGCTGCTTGGTTTCTCTCTCAGAGCTGCTCACGTGTCGCGTCATGTGTATGCATTTTTTAATGCGCACGCGCGCGAGCTGTTGGCTGCGTCGTCTGTCGTGTATGTTTTTTGGCTCTCGGTCATGAGTTTAGTAATTCAAGTCGTTAAAAAAATAAACTAAAAATAAAACAAATTAAAAATACTCGTAAATAATGAAAAACAGTCAGAAGTTCTTACTTCATTAATGGAGAAGAATGGACCTACCTACCTACCTACCTATGGATCTGGTGAAATGATTCAGCAAGGACTTAATTAAGATCAATTTTCAATACTGTTGGAGCACAAAAGGAAACAGTTGCGGCCCTCCAGGAAGAAAAAATTGTCAAAAGGTGCTAAGACTCAATAAAAAAAAAATTATTTCATTTTTTCCACAGTCATAACAAAATAAATGTAAAAATTTTAATTGCATTAAATTGATGAATAAATTTTAATTTTATTTAATTTAATCTAATTAATTAATTAAGTTTAATTTGAGACAGTAAAACTCCAAAAAAAAACCGAGCGCTAATCACCGAAACGCGTAATTTCCCGGTGGCGCGCGAAATACGCGCGCAGTCCACTGGCACGTCCTACCCCAACGAAAAATGAATACACACTGAATTTCCTCCCCGAATTACTCACGCTGCTTGGTTTCTCTCTCAGAGCTGCTCACGTGTCGCGTCATGTGTATGCATTTTTTAATGCGCACGCGCGCGAGCTGTTGGCTGCGTCGTCTGTCGTGTATGTTTTTTGGCTCTCGGTCATGAGTTTAGTAATTCAAGTCGTTAAAAAAATAAACTAAAAATAAAACAAATTAAAAATACTCGTAAATAAAGAAAAACAGTCAGAAGTTCTTACTTCATTAATGGAGAAGAATGAACCTACCTACCTACCTACCTATGGATCTGGTGAAATGATTCAGCAAGGACTTAATTAAGATCAATTTTCAATACTCTTGGAGCACAAAAGGAAACAGTTGCGGCCCTCCAGGAAGAAAAAATTGTCAAAAGGTGCTAAGACTCAATAAAAAAAAATTATTTCATTTTTTCCACAGTCATAACAAAATAAATGTAAAAATTTTAATTGCATTAAATTGATGAATAAATTTTAATTTTATTTAATTTAATCTAATTAATTAATTAAGTTTAATTTGAGACAGTAAAACTCCAAAAAAAAACCGAGCGCTAATCACCGAAACGCGTAATTTCCCGGTGGCGCGCGAAATACGCGCGCAGTCCACTGGCACGTCCTACCCCAACGAAAAATGAATACACACTGAATTTCCTCCCCGAATTACTCACGCTGCTTGGTTTCTCTCTCAGAGCTGCTCGCGTGTCGCGTCATGTGTATGCATTTTTTAATGCGCACGCGCGCGAGCTGTTGGCTGCGTCGTCTGTCGTGTATGTTTTTTGGCTCTCGGTCATGAGTTTAGTAATTCAAGTCGTTAAAAAAATAAACTAAAAATAAAACAAATTAAAAATACTCGTAAATAATGAAAAACAGTCAGAAGTTCTTACTTCATTAATGGAGAAGAATGGACCTACCTACCTACCTACCTATGGATCTGGTGAAATGATTCAGCAAGGACTTAATTAAGATCAATTTTCAATACTCTTGGAGCACAAAAGGAAACAGTTGCGGCCCTCCAGGAAGAAAAAATTGTCAAAAGGTGCTAAGACTCAATAAAAAAAAAAATTATTTCATTTTTTCCACAGTCATAACAAAATAAATGTAAAAATTTTAATTGCATTAAATTGATGAATAAATTTTAATTTTATTTAATTTAATCTAATTAATTAATTAAGTTTAATTTGAGACAGTAAAACTCCAAAAAAAAAACCGAGCGCTAATCACCGAAACGCGTAATTTCCCGGTGGCGCGCGAAATACGCGCGCAGTCCACTGGCACGTCCTACCCCAACGAAAAATGAATACACACTGAATTTCCTCCCCGAATTACTCACGCTGCTTGGTTTCTCTCTCAGAGCTGCTCGCGTGTCGCGTCATGTGTATGCATTTTTTAATGCGCACGCGCGCGAGCTGTTGGCTGCGTCGTCTGTCGTGTATGTTTTTTGGCTCTCGGTCATGAGTTTAGTAATTCAAGTCGTTAAAAAAATAAACTAAAAATAAAACAAATTAAAAATACTCGTAAATAATGAAAAACAGTCAGAAGTTCTTACTTCATTAATGGAGAAGAATGGACCTACCTACCTACCTACCTATGGATCTGGTGAAATGATTCAGCAAGGACTTAATTAAGATCAATTTTCAATACTCTTGGAGCACAAAAGGAAACAGTTGCGGCCCTCCAGGAAGAAAAAATTGTCAAAAGGTGCTCAGACTCAATAAAAAAAAATTTATTTCATTTTTTCCACAGTCATAACAAAATAAATGTAAAAATTTTAATTGCATTAAATTGATGAATAAATTTTAATTTTATTTAATTTAATCTAATTAATTAATTAAGTTTAATTTGAGACAGTAAAACTCCAAAAAAAAACCGAGCGCTAATCACCGAAACGCGTAATTTCCCGGTGGCGCGCGAAATACGCGCGCAGTCCACTGGCACGTCCTACCCCAACGAAAAATGAATACACACTGAATTTCCTCCCCGAATTACTCACGCTGCTTGGTTTCTCTCTCAGAGCTGCTCGCGTGTCGCGTCATGTGTATGCATTTTTTAATGCGCACGCGCGCGAGCTGTTGGCTGCGTCATCTGTCGTGTATGTTTTTTGGCTCTTGGTCATGAGTTTAGTAATTCAAGTCGTTAAAAAAATAAACTAAAAATAAAACAAATTAAAAATACTCGTAAATAATGAAAAACAGTCAGAAGTTCTTACTTCATTAATGGAGAAGAATGGACCTACCTACCTACCTACCTATGGATCTGGTGAAATGATTCAGCAAGGACTTAATTAAGATCAATTTTCAATACTCTTGGAGCACAAAAAGAAACAGTTGCGGCCCTCCAGGAAGAAAAAATTGTCAAAAGGTGCTAAGACTCAATAAAAAAAAAATTATTTCATTTTTTCCACAGTCATAACAAAATAAATGTAAAAATTTTAATTGCATTAAATTGATGAATAAATTTTAATTTTATTTAATTTAATCTAATTAATTAATTAAGTTTAATTTGAGTCAGTAAAACTCCAAAAAAAAACCGAGCGCTAATCACCGAAACGCGTAATTTCCCGGTGGCGCGCGAAATACGCGCGCAGTCCACTGGCACGTCCTACCCCAACGAAAAATGAATACACACTGAATTTCCTCCCCGAATTACTCACGCTGCTTGGTTTCTCTCTCAGAGCTGCTCGCGTGTCGCGTCATGTGTATGCATTTTTTAATGCGCACGCGCGCGAGCTGTTGGCTGCGTCGTCTGTCGTGTATGTTTTTTGGCTCTCGGTCATGAGTTTAGTAATTCAAGTCGTTAAAAAAATAAACTAAAAATAAAACAAATTAAAAATACTCGTAAATAATGAAAAACAGTCAGAAGTTCTTACTTCATTAATGGAGAAGAATGGACCTACCTACCTACCTACCTATGGATCTGGTGAAATGATTCAGCAAGGACTTAATTAAGCTCAATTTTCAATACTCTTGGAGCACAAAAGGAAACAGTTGCGGCCCTCCAGGAAGAAAAAATTGTCAAAAGGTGCTAAGACTCAATAAAAAAAAAAATTATTTCATTTTTTCCACAGTCATAACAAAATAAATGTAAAAATTTTAATTGCATTAAATTGATGAATAAATTTTAATTTTATTTAATTTAATCTAATTAATTAATTAAGTTTAATTTGAGACAGTAAAACTCCAAAAAAAAACCGAGCGCTAATCACCGAAACGCGTAATTTCCCGGTGGCGCGCGAAATACGCGCGCAGTCCACTGGCACGTCCTACCCCAACGAAAAATGAATACACACTGAATTTCCTCCCCGAATTACTCACGCTGCTTGGTTTCTCTCTCAGAGCTGCTCGCGTGTCGCGTCATGTGTATGCATTTTTTAATGCGCACGCGCGCGAGCTGTTGGCTGCGTCGTCTGTCGTGTATGTTTTTTGGCTCTCGGTCATGAGTTTAGTAATTCAAGTCGTTAAAAAAATAAACTAAAAATAAAACAAATTAAAAATACTCGTAAATAATGAAAAACAGTCAGAAGTTCTTACTTCATTAATGGAGAAGAATGGACCTACCTACCTACCTACCTATGGATCTGGTGAAATGATTCAGCAAGGACTTAATTAAGATCAATTTTCAATACTCTTGGAGCACAAAAGGAAACAGTTGCGGCCCTCCAGGAAGAAAAAATTGTCAAAAGGTGCTAAGACTCAATAAAAAAAAAAATTATTTCATTTTTTCCACAGTCATAACAAAATAAATGTAAAAATTTTAATTGCATTAAATTGATGAATAAATTTTAATTTTATTTAATTTAATCTAATTAATTAATTAAGTTTAATTTGAGACAGTAAAACTCCAAAAAAAAACCGAGCGCTAATCACCGAAACGCGTAATTTCCCGGTGGCGCGCGAAATACGCGCGCAGTCCACTGGCACGTCCTACCCCAACGAAAAATGAATACACACTGAATTTCCTCCCCGAATTACTCACGCTGCTTGGTTTCTCTCTCAGAGCTGCTCACGTGTCGCGTCATGTGTATGCATTTTTTAATGCGCACGCGCGCGAGCTGTTGGCTGCGTCGTCTGTCGTGTATGTTTTTTGGCTCTCGGTCATGAGTTTAGTAATTCAAGTCGTTAAAAAAATAAACTAAAAATAAAACAAATTAAAAATACTCGTAAATAATGAAAAACAGTCAGAAGTTCTTACTTCATTAATGGAGAAGAATGGACCTACCTACCTACCTACCTATGGATCTGGTGAAATGATTCAGCAAGGACTTAATTAAGATCAATTTTCAATACTCTTGGAGCACAAAAGGAAACAGTTGCGGCCCTCCAGGAAGAAAAAATTGTCAAAAGGTGCTAAGACTCAATAAAAAAAAAAATTATTTCATTTTTTCCACAGTCATAACAAAATAAATGTAAAAATTTTAATTGCATTAAATTGATGAATAAATTTTAATTTTATTTAATTTAATCTAATTAATTAATTAAGTTTAATTTGAGACAGTAAAACTCCAAAAAAAAACCGAGCGCTAATCACCGAAACGCGTAATTTCCCGGTGGCGCGCGAAATACGCGCGCAGTCCACTGGCACGTCCTACCCCAACGAAAAATGAATACACACTGAATTTCCTCCCCGAATTACTCACGCTGCTTGGTTTCTCTCTCAGAGCTGCTCGCGTGTCGCGTCATGTGTATGCATTTTTTAATGCGCACGCGCGCGAGCTGTTGGCTGCGTCGTCTGTCGTGTATGTTTTTTGGCTCTCGGTCATGAGTTTAGTAATTCAAGTCGTTAAAAAAATAAACTAAAAATAAAACAAATTAAAAATACTCGTAAATAATGAAAAACAGTCAGAAGTTCTTACTTCATTAATGGAGAAGAATGGACCTACCTACCTACCTACCTATGGATCTGGTGAAATGATTCAGCAAGGACTTAATTAAGATCAATTTTCAATACTCTTGGAGCACAAAAGGAAACAGTTGCGGCCCTCCAGGAAGAAAAAATTGTCAAAAGGTGCTAAGACTCAATAAAAAAAAAATTATTTCATTTTTTCCACAGTCATAACAAAATAAATGTAAAAATTTTAATTGCATTAAATTGATGAATAAATTTTAATTTTATTTAATTTAATCTAATTAATTAATTAAGTTTAATTTGAGACAGTAAAACTCCAAAAAAAAACCGAGCGCTAATCACCGAAACGCGTAATTTCCCGGTGGCGCGCGAAATACGCGCGCAGTCCACTGGCACGTCCTACCCCAACGAAAAATGAATACACACTGAATTTCCTCCCCGAATTACTCACGCTGCTTGGTTTCTCTCTCAGAGCTGCTCGCGTGTCGCGTCATGTGTATGCATTTTTTAATGCGCACGCGCGCGAGCTGTTGGCTGCGTCGTCTGTCGTGTATGTTTTTTGGCTCTCGGTCATGAGTTTAGTAATTCAAGTCGTTAAAAAAATAAACTAAAAATAAAACAAATTAAAAATACTCGTAAATAATGAAAAACAGTCAGAAGTTCTTACTTCATTAATGGAGAAGAATGGACCTACCTACCTACCTACCTATGGATCTGGTGAAATGATTCAGCAAGGACTTAATTAAGATCAATTTTCAATACTCTTGGAGCACAAAAGGAAACAGTTGCGGCCCTCCAGGAAGAAAAAATTGTCAAAAGGTGCTAAGACTCAATAAAAAAAAAATTATTTCATTTTTTCCACAGTCATAACAAAATAAATGTAAAAATTTTAATTGCATTAAATTGATGAATAAATTTTAATTTTATTTAATTTAATCTAATTAATTAATTAAGTTTAATTTGAGACAGTAAAACTCCAAAAAAAAACCGAGCGCTAATCACCGAAACGCGTAATTTCCCGGTGGCGCGCGAAATACGCGCGCAGTCCACTGGCACGTCCTACCCCAACGAAAAATGAATACACACTGAATTTCCTCCCCGAATTACTCACGCTGCTTGGTTTCTCTCTCAGAGCTGCTCGCGTGTCGCGTCATGTGTATGCATTTTTTAATGTGCACGCGCGCGAGCTGTTGGCTGCGTCGTCTGTCGTGTATGTTTTTTGGCTCTCGGTCATGAGTTTAGTAATTCAAGTCGTTAAAAAAATAAACTAAAAATAAAACAAATTAAAAATACTCGTAAATAATGAAAAACAGTCAGAAGTTCTTACTTCATTAATGGAGAAGAATGGACCTACCTACCTACCTACCTATGGATCTGGTGAAATGATTCAGCAAGGACTTAATTAAGATCAATTTTCAATACTCTTGGAGCACAAAAGGAAACAGTTGCGGCCCTCCAGGAAGAAAAAATTGTCAAAAGGTGCTAAGACTCAATAAAAAAAAAATTATTTCATTTTTTCCACAGTCATAACAAAATAAATGTAAAAATTTTAATTGCATTAAATTGATGAATAAATTTTAATTTTATTTAATTTAATCTAATTAATTAAGTTTAATTTGAGACAGTAAAACTCCAAAAAAAAACCGAGCGCTAATCACCGAAACGCGTAATTTCCCGGTGGCGCGCGAAATACGCGCGCAGTCCACTGGCACGTCCTACCCCAACGAAAAATGAATACACACTGAATTTCCTCCCCGAATTACTCACGCTGCTTGGTTTCTCTCTCAGAGCTGCTCGCGTGTCGCGTCATGTGTATGCATTTTTTAATGCGCACGCGCGCGAGCTGTTGGCTGCGTCGTCTGTCGTGTATGTTTTTTGGCTCTCGGTCATGAGTTTAGTAATTCAAGTCGTTAAAAAAATAAACTAAAAATAAAACAAATTAAAAATACTCGTAAATAATGAAAAACAGTCAGAAGTTCTTACTTCATTAATGGAGAAGAATGGACCTACCTACCTACCTACCTATGGATCTGGTGAAATGATTCAGCAAGGACTTAATTAAGATCAATTTTCAATACTCTTGGAGCACAAAAGGAAACAGTTGCGGCCCTCCAGGAAGAAAAAATTGTCAAAAGGTGCTAAGACTCAATAAAAAAAAAATTATTTCATTTTTTCCACAGTCATAACAAAATAAATGTAAAAATTTTAATTGCATTAAATTGATGAATAAATTTTAATTTTATTTAATTTAATCTAATTAATTAATTAAGTTTAATTTGAGACAGTAAAACTCCAAAAAAAAACCGAGCGCTAATCACCGAAACGCGTAATTTCCCGGTGGCGCGCGAAATACGCGCGCAGTCCACTGGCACGTCCTACCCCAACGAAAAATGAATACACACTGAATTTCCTCCCCGAATTACTCACGCTGCTTGGTTTCTCTCTCAGAGCTGCTCGCGTGTCGCGTCATGTGTATGCATTTTTTAATGTGCACGCGCGCGAGCTGTTGGCTGCGTCGTCTGTCGTGTATGTTTTTTGGCTCTCGGTCATGAGTTTAGTAATTCAAGTCGTTAAAAAAATAAACTAAAAATAAAACAAATTAAAAATACTCGTAAATAATGAAAAACAGTCAGAAGTTCTTACTTCATTAATGGAGAAGAATGGACCTACCTACCTACCTACCTATGGATCTGGTGAAATGATTCAGCAAGGACTTAATTAAGATCAATTTTCAATACTCTTGGAGCACAAAAGGAAACAGTTGCGGCCCTCCAGGAAGAAAAAATTGTCAAAAGGTGCTAAGACTCAATAAAAAAAAAATTATTTCATTTTTTCCACAGTCATAACAAAATAAATGTAAAAATTTTAATTGCATTAAATTGATGAATAAATTTTAATTTTATTTAATTTAATCTAATTAATTAATTAAGTTTAATTTGAGACAGTAAAACTCCAAAAAAAAACCGAGCGCTAATCACCGAAACGCGTAATTTCCCGGTGGCGCGCGAAATACGCGCGCAGTCCACTGGCACGTCCTACCCCAACGAAAAATGAATACACACTGAATTTCCTCCCCGAATTACTCACGCTGCTTGGTTTCTCTCTCAGAGCTGCTCGCGTGTCGCGTCATGTGTATGCATTTTTTAATGCGCACGCGCGCGAGCTGTTGGCTGCGTCGTCTGTCGTGTATGTTTTTTGGCTCTCGGTCATGAGTTTAGTAATTCAAGTCGTTAAAAAAATAAACTAAAAATAAAACAAATTAAAAATACTCGTAAATAATGAAAAACAGTCAGAAGTTCTTACTTCATTAATGGAGAAGAATGGACCTACCTACCTACCTACCTATGGATCTGGTGAAATGATTCAGCAAGGACTTAATTAAGATCAATTTTCAATACTCTTGGAGCACAAAAGGAAACAGTTGCGGCCCTCCAGGAAGAAAAAATTGTCAAAAGGTGCTAAGACTCAATAAAAAAAAAAAATATTTCATTTTTTCCACAGTCATAACAAAATAAATGTAAAAATTTTAATTGCATTAAATTGATGAATAAATTTTAATTTTATTTAATTTAATCTAATTAATTAATTAAGTTTAATTTGAGACAGTAAAACTCCAAAAAAAAACCGAGCGCTAATCACCGAAACGCGTAATTTCCCGGTGGCGCGCGAAATACGCGCGCAGTCCACTGGCACGTCCTACCCCAACGAAAAATGAATACACACTGAATTTCCTCCCCGAATTACTCACGCTGCTTGGTTTCTCTCTCAGAGCTGCTCGCGTGTCGCGTCATGTGTATGCATTTTTTAATGCGCACGCGCGCGAGCTGTTGGCTGCGTCGTCTGTCGTGTATGTTTTTTGGCTCTCGGTCATGAGTTTAGTAATTCAAGTCGTTAAAAAAATAAACTAAAAATAAAACAAATTAAAAATACTCGTAAATAATGAAAAACAGTCAGAAGTTCTTACTTCATTAATGGAGAAGAATGGACCTACCTACCTACCTACCTATGGATCTGGTGAAATGATTCAGCAAGGACTTAATTAAGATCAATTTTCAATACTCTTGGAGCACAAAAGGAAACAGTTGCGGCCCTCCGGGTAGAAAAAATTGTCAAAAGGTGCTAAGACTCAATAAAAGAAAAAATTATTTCATTTTTTCCACAGTCATAACAAAATAAATGTAAAAATTTTAATTCCATTAAATTGATGAATAAATTTTAATTTTATTTAATTTAATCTAATTAATTAATTAAGTTTAATTTGAGACAGTAAAACTCCAAAAAAAAACCGAGCGCTAATCACCGAAACGCGTAATTTCCCGGTGGCGCGCGAAATACGCGCGCAGTCCACTGGCACGTCCTACCCCAACGAAAAATGAATACACACTGAATTTCCTCCCCGAATTACTCACGCTGCTTGGTTTCTCTCTCAGAGCTGCTCGCGTGTCGCGTCATGTGTATGCATTTTTTAATGCGCACGCGCGCGAGCTGTTGGCTGCGTCGTCTGTCGTGTATGTTTTTTGGCTCTCGGTCATGAGTTTAGTAATTCAAGTCGTTAAAAAAATAAACTAAAAATAAAACAAATTAAAAATACTCGTAAATAATGAAAAACAGTCAGAAGTTCTTACTTCATTAATGGAGAAGAATGGACCTACCTACCTACCTACCTATGGATCTGGTGAAATGATTCAGCAAGGACTTAATTAAGATCAATTTTCAATACTCTTGGAGCACAAAAGGAAACAGTTGCGGCCCTCCGGGTAGAAAAAATTGTCAAAAGGTGCTAAGACTCAATAAAAAAAAAAATTATTTCATTTTTTCCACAGTCATAACAAAATAAATGTAAAAATTTTAATTGCATTAAATTGATGAATAAATTTTAATTTTATTTAATTTAATCTAATTAATTAATTAAGTTTAATTTGAGACAGTAAAACTCCAAAAAAAACCGAGCGCTAATCACCGAAACGCGTAATTTCCCGGTGGCGCGCGAAATACGCGCGCAGTCCACTGGCACGTCCTACCCCAACGAAAAATGAATACACACTGAATTTCCTCCCCGAATTACTCACGCTGCTTGGTTTCTCTCTCAGAGCTGCTCGCGTGTCGCGTCATGTGTATGCATTTTTTAATGCGCACGCGCGCGAGCTGTTGGCTGCGTCGTCTGTCGTGTATGTTTTTTGGCTCTCGGTCATGAGTTTAGTAATTCAAGTCGTTAAAAAAATAAACTAAAAATAAAACAAATTAAAAATACTCGTAAATAATGAAAAACAGTCAGAAGTTCTTACTTCATTAATGGAGAAGAATGGACCTACCTACCTACCTACCTATGGATCTGGTGAAATGATTCAGCAAGGACTTAATTAAGATCAATTTTCAATACTCTTGGAGCACAAAAGGAAACAGTTGCGGCCCTCCAGGAAGAAAAAATTGTCAAAAGGTGCTAAGACTCAATAAAAAAAAAAATTATTTCATTTTTTCCACAGTCATAACAAAATAAATGTAAAAATTTTAATTGCATTAAATTGATGAATAAATTTTAATTTTATTTAATTTAATCTAATTAATTAATTAAGTTTAATTTGAGACAGTAAAACTCCAAAAAAAAACCGAGCGCTAATCACCGAAACGCGTAATTTCCCGGTGGCGCGCGAAATACGCGCGCAGTCCACTGGCACGTCCTACCCCAACGAAAAATGAATACACACTGAATTTCCTCCCCGAATTACTCACGCTGCTTGGTTTCTCTCTCAGAGCTGCTCGCGTGTCGCGTCATGTGTATGCATTTTTTAATGCGCACGCGCGCGAGCTGTTGGCTGCGTCGTCTGTCGTGTATGTTTTTTGGCTCTCGGTCATGAGTTTAGTAATTCAAGTCGTTAAAAAAATAAACTAAAAATAAAACAAATTAAAAATACTCGTAAATAATGAAAAACAGTCAGAAGTTCTTACTTCATTAATGGAGAAGAATGGACCTACCTACCTACCTACCTATGGATCTGGTGAAATGATTCAGCAAGGACTTAATTAAGATCAATTTTCAATACTCTTGGAGCACAAAAGGAAACAGTTGCGGCCCTCCGGGTAGAAAAAATTGTCAAAAGGTGCTAAGACTCAATAAAAAAAAAAATTATTTCATTTTTTCCACAGTCATAACAAAATAAATGTAAAAATTTTAATTGCATTAAATTGATGAATAAATTTTAATTTTATTTAATTTAATCTAATTAATTAATTAAGTTTAATTTGAGACAGTAAAACTCCAAAAAAAAACCGAGCGCTAATCACCGAAACGCGTAATTTCCCGGTGGCGCGCGAAATACGCGCGCAGTCCACTGGCACGTCCTACCCCAACGAAAAATGAATACACACTGAATTTCCTCCCCGAATTACTCACGCTGCTTGGTTTCTCTCTCAGAGCTGCTCGCGTGTCGCGTCATGTGTATGCATTTTTTAATGCGCACGCGCGCGAGCTGTTGGCTGCGTCGTCTGTCGTGTATGTTTTTTGGCTCTCGGTCATGAGTTTAGTAATTCAAGTCGTTAAAAAAATAAACTAAAAATAAAACAAATTAAAAATACTCGTAAATAATGAAAAACAGTCAGAAGTTCTTACTTCATTAATGGAGAAGAATGGACCTACCTACCTACCTACCTATGGATCTGGTGAAATGATTCAGCAAGGACTTAATTAAGATCAATTTTCAATACTCTTGGAGCACAAAAGGAAACAGTTGCGGCCCTCCAGGAAGAAAAAATTGTCAAAAGGTGCTAAGACTCAATAAAAAAAAAAATTATTTCATTTTTTCCACAGTCATAACAAAATAAATGTAAAAATTTTAATTGCATTAAATTGATGAATAAATTTTAATTTTATTTAATTTAATCTAATTAATTAATTAAGTTTAATTTGAGACAGTAAAACTCCAAAAAAAAACCGAGCGCTAATCACCGAAACGCGTAATTTCCCGGTGGCGCGCGAAATACGCGCGCAGTCCACTGGCACGTCCTACCCCAACGAAAAATGAATACACACTGAATTTCCTCCCCGAATTACTCACGCTGCTTGGTTTCTCTCTCAGAGCTGCTCGCGTGTCGCGTCATGTGTATGCATTTTTTAATGCGCACGCGCGAGTTATGCACCCCTGCAAACTGGAACTTAAGCAGCGACAACAAATACAACCTACGACCCGCTATGCTATTGCTAACTCATCGTAGCAGTCTAGCCCAGTGACGACATGAACTCCATCAACTACCAGCTTGTGCACCTAGGATAGTGGTACATGCTTGTGAGAGCAAAAGCTACATATGTACGTGCATTCTCAATTATCTACACAACAACCACAACAACTAGAAAAACTCTACAAACGTGATCATCAGGTTTTTGCTTGGCTTGGGTAGCGGACTCGCATTCGGACTATCGAAGAACTCGGATCTAACAATTAAATAAGATTCCTTTTAAAAATTAATATGTACATAGAATTATAAATATATGATTTAAACATTGTTATCTGGGAATGAGTATCTTATTTCAATTGGGGACTATAACTGGCGCAGTCTAAAGGCATTCTGATACGTTTTTCGATGGGATATCGGAATCGTAACAAAGAACCTTGCTCCAATAAATTATTTGGCTGAATCACCGCTTGCGGAAAAGAGCAACTCTCTCAAATCAACATTCACCATATCCAGTGCAATCTTCGACTGTTTCTCGGAGCACCGCATTTCAACTCTAATCAACCACCTCTATTTGATCATTTCATCGAAGGAACTTCTATTAAAACTATCTGGTGGGGTAAGTCACGTTTTATATTTACTCTTCGGTAGATTTCTATGCCTCCAATCAGGAAAAAATATAAGGTGCAATATAGAAAGGTGTGTAGATCAAATTGCAGTGAAAATAAATTTAAAATAAATTTAGCAAAATTTCAGAAATGGTTTTTAAGTGAATTTGCTATACATTTTTTACAAACCGCGGTTAAAGTTGGTGAAATCGTGAAGACAGACGCTATAGCGATAAACGAATCGCATAGTAACGGGTTTAGTAACTGTACTTCAATGGCGTTAAACCAAATTGCTATGGAAGCTTTCAATACGCTCAGGATTCCTGACGCGGTTAAAGACGTCCCCACATTTGATGGCAATCCGCGGTTACTTTACGATTTCATCAATAACGTGGAAGAGATCTTGGGTCTTATGCCGGGAATTAGAGGTTCGAATTACGAAAAGATAATTTTACGATCTATTCGGAATAAGATTATCAACGAGGCCAACGAAATACTTAATATGTATGGAACCCCTTTAGAGTGGGAAGAAATCAAAGGGAACCTAGTAATCCATTATTCAGATAAACGCAATGAGACCAACTTAATACGGGATTTGCATAAACTTAGACAAAATCAGGACACCGTTGAATCATTTTACTCGAAAATCGTTGAAATATTATCGACCATGATGAACCACGTTAAAGTGCACGAGCGTAATGTACACGTAGTTCAATCTAAAAAAGATTTATACGAAGAAATGTGCCTCAATAGTTTTGTGTCAGGTTTACGCGAACCATTAGGTTCTTTTATTAGATCAATGAGACCTAGTAAATTATCAGAAGCCTTCAAGTTTTGTTTAGAAGAGCAAAATTGTACTTACTATAGGAATACACAACAATATTACCCAATAGATGCGAGACAGCAGAGGCCAATTTTTTATAATACACAACCATCAACATCTTCTCAGTCCCCCTATTATAACACACCACCATTAGGATACCCCCAACAATATGTCAAACCTAGGCCTCATTCTAATTCACAACCCACAACTGTAAAATCAAATTTTAACATTCCACACAGAAATAATAACTATAGTTCTGGTATTAGACATTTCACACCTCCTGAACCAATGGACGTGTCAAGTGGCAACACCAACAGAATTTCTAATCGTTCTTTTAGGACTAATAATAGTTATCAAAATCGGCAAAATCAAATGTTTAATGTAGAGGGCTATTATCATAACGATAATAACGAAGTTATTAACCCAGAATATCCAGGTAATACAAATGATTATTGTGTTCAAAATCAGTATCCGCACTTAAGCGAACCAACGGGTTCGAACCAAATACCTGCAGTTGAAGTAGACGACCAAAATGTTCGTTCAAGTGCCTCGGAAAACCAATTGGATATATTGATATAAACAACTACAATTCTCACCTTTTGCCTTACATAACTATTAAGAGTTTGAATGGCAGCGACCTTAAGTTCTTAATCGATACAGGTAGCAATATATCATTTATCAGCCCCGATATAAAGGGTATGAAAGTCATTACTATTGAACCTCTTGAAATCAAAACCATTTTCAATACTAATTTGATTAATCAGAAGGTTGTTTTAAATGGCTTACCTGAGCTTAACTCTAAAGAAAACTTGTCGTTTTTGGTTTTCAGGTTCCATCGATATTTTGATGGCCTCATCGGCACAGACCTAATGAAAAAACTTGGTATCAAAATTGATTTGATGAAATCTATTTTAGAAACAAAAAATATTAAAATCCCTTTGGATTTTAAACCAAATTTGATGTCTAAAGCATTCGTAGTTCCATGTTTAAGCAAGATGATTTGTCATTTACCTGTTGATGTCGAGTCTAAGAGTATTTACATCAAGCCTACACGTATAAACAACAATTTAGTAATACCCGAAGGTATATACGTGGCAAAAAATTGGTTTTCATACGTAGAAGTAATTAACACATCCGATGCAGAGGAGACATTTATAATCGAGCAACCCATAAGGGCTCATCCCATCAATAACGATTCCCTTATAGAAGCCAACAGTTGTTCTGTTACTAACACTCATAGCCTAGGGACAATAGATTTGAATAGTCTTATTACCACAACACATTTAAATAATGAAGAAGAGCAAGCATTAATAAATCTTTGTAATGAATATAGGGATTTATTTTTCCACGAAGGGCATAAATTGACCTTTTCAAATCAGATTAAACATGCTATTAAGACAAAGGATGACGTCCCAATCTACTGCAAATCGTATCGCTATCCATATGTTCACAAAGAAGAGATCCAGAAACAAATATCTAATCTACTTGTTCAAGGTATCATCCGGCCAAGCTTTTCTCCTTGGTCCTCTCCGATTTGGATTGTGCCAAAAAAAAGAGACCCAAATGGCAACGAAAAATGGAGACTCGTAGTTGACTACAGGAAGCTTAATGAAAAGACAGTGGACGATAAATATCCGCTTCCAAATATAAACGAGATCCTGGACAAGCTTGGGAGATGTATATATTTCAGCACTCTTGACCTTGCTTCCGGGTTTCACCAGATAGAGGTCAACACGGAGGACATCGCTAAAACTGCTTTTTCTGTTGATAATGGTCACTACGAGTTTGTGCGGATGCCATTTGGGTTGAAAAACGCTCCATCGACGTTCCAACGTGTAATGGATAATGTTTTAAGAGATCTCCAAGGTAAGATTTGCCTTGTGTATATGGACGACATAATAGTCTTCTCAACTTCACTTCAGGAACATATTGAAAGCTTGAACGCAGTATTTAGGAAACTTAGAGATTCAAATTTCAAAATACAGATCGCAAAATCTACGTTTCTTGGCAAAGAAGTGGCATTTTTAGGCCACGTAGTTACTCCTGATGGCATAAAGCCAAATCCTGACAAAATCCACGCAGTCACACATTTTCCGATTCCAAAAACTGCGAAACAAATTAAATCGTTTCTTGGATTGTTGGGATATTATCGCAAGTTCATCAAAGATTTCGCAAAATTAACCAAACCAATGACGCAATGCTTGCGTAAGGGTGAAAAAATCGTTTTGAACTCAAAATACATAGAATGCTTTGAAAATTGTAAGGCCTTATTATGTAACGATCCATTGCTCCAATACCCAGACTTCAATATGCCTTTCAACCTTACGACGGACGCGAGTAACGTTGCAATAGGCGCTGTTCTCTCGCAGGGCCCCATTGGTTCGGATAAACCGATTTCATTTGCAAGTCGGACCTTATCAGAATCAGAAGAGCACTATAGCACAATCGAGAAGGAGTTACTTGCAGTCGTGTGGGCAACGAAATACTTCCGGCCTTATCTATACGGAAGGAAGTTTCAAATCGTGACGGACCATAAACCACTTACTTGGCTTTTCTCTTTAAAAGATCCCAGCTCAAAACTTGTGCGATGGAGGCTCAAATTAGAAGAGTTCGACTACACCGTCGTTTATAAAAAGGGAAAACATAATTCAAATGCGGATGCCCTCTCTCGGATCGAAGTAAATGCAAGCGAATCAAGCCCAGTTATCACCGATTTAAATATTAGGGACTCGATGTCGATGCAAAACAATATTGATGAATGTGAAAGTATATCAACAATTCATTCAGGGTATGAGAATATGAACGACGGAATCCCCATATCTGAAAGACCACTTAATGAATTTTCGAAACAAATTATCATAAGTAAAAATGAACGACTCAAACAATTTTCTGTTAAACTTAAGATATTATTCAAATGTAAAAGGAGACATATCATAGAATGTAACGATACAACTGATCATAGCACTTTAAAATTTATATTTGAAAACCACATAAGACCTAGGCAACTTACAGCTATTTCAGCCGACGATGTCACATTTCATGAAATTCAAACACTTTATTCGAAATATTACAACAATTCAGGCATTAAATTAGTGAGATGTAAATTCTTTTTAAAAGATATCATAGATACAGATGATCAAGAAAAATTAATACGAGACTACCACGCCAATTCAAATCACAGGGGAATCACCGAAACCTTTGAACACCTGAAAAGACACTCATATTTTCCTTCTATGAAGAATAAAATTAGTCGTATAATAAACAGTTGTGATATATGTCTTAGGTTTAAGTATGACCGAAAAAGAGGGCGTTTAAAATATGAGTTGACTGAAACGCCGTCCAAGCCTTTCGAAATAGTCCACCTAGACGTGTATTCAGTTCACAGTGAACATTTCCTGACTATAATGGATACATTCAGTAAGTTCTCTAGCGCTTACTTACTTTCTTCGAGAAATAGTATTAACTTAATAAAATCACTGAAGCATTTTTTTTCTCACCATGGTGTTCCTAACAAAATCGTTACTGACAATGGTAGTGAGTTTATTTCTACATTGTTTAAGGACTTCTTAGAAATGTATAGCATTCAACATCATACTATTTGTGCAAAAAGTTCTAATGGTAACTCTCCAGTAGAACGATTCCACTCTACCCTCACTGAACTGATACGCATTATCAAATTCCAAAGTAAAGACAAATCAATTTCCGAAATCATCGACGAAGCAGTTTTGACTTACAACAATTCAATTCACTCCACCACGAAACTAACACCATTTGAATTGCTTTCTGGGCACATTAATAGGAGTCGACCGTTTCCTTCCAAATTTGATACGAAAACAGATCAAGAATACCTAAGGGAACATAAGAGAAGCTACAAAAATTTAACAAAATTAATTCATAACCAAAGCTTGAAACACAAACAAAATATTATACATAAACTCAATAGAAATCGAATAGATCCGCCTGACTTTATACCCGGTGAAGTAGTTTACGAGCAGGATGATAGAAGAAACAAGTTAGCCGCTAGGTATAACGACCATATAGTTGTAGGTAATAATAAGATGACCGTGGATACAAATAAGCGAAAAATCCATAAACAAAAAATTAGAGTAAAACGTAAAATCATCTAATCATATTCGCCTAAAATTCCTGTGTAGTTGTCATAATAATAATGCCAATATAATGAATTTGTTTGGCTAACTTAGATCTACTTAAATAAAAGCCTTGTTGAAATTTGACAGTATATTCGGTAGTTAATCAAGCAATTGATTTGTTATTCCTATCTATGTTGCACTTAACCAATACTTTTCTTTTACCACACCTTTACCGAAGAGTAGATATTCCGAAACGGGGCTGATACTCTCTCAATCAGATTAAATGTATAGGTTCCATAGCAATGATCGAAATCAACAAATTCTACTACTAAGGTGTCGTACAGCAGATATCGTTTTGAACTTCAATTCTTCCGTTCAAACCTAGGCGGGAGGAGTTATGCACCCCTGCAAACTGGAACTTAAGCAGCGACAACAAATACAACCTACGACCCGCTATGCTATTGCTAACTCATCGTAGCAGTCTAGCCCAGTGACGACATGAACTCCATCAACTACCAGCTTGTGCACCTAGGATAGTGGTACATGCTTGTGAGAGCAAAAGCTACATATGTACGTGCATTCTCAATTATCTACACAACAACCACAACAACTAGAAAAACTCTACAAACGTGATCATCAGGTTTTTGCTTGGCTTGGGTAGCGGACTCGCATTCGGACTATCGAAGAACTCGGATCTAACAATTAAATAAGATTCCTTTTAAAAATTAATATGTACATAGAATTATAAATATATGATTTAAACATTGTTATCTGGGAATGAGTATCTTATTTCAATTGGGGACTATAACTCGCGCGAGCTGTTGGCTGCGTCGTCTGTCGTGTATGTTTTTTGGCTCTCGGTCATGAGTTTAGTAATTCAAGTCGTTAAAAAAATAAACTAAAAATAAAACAAATTAAAAATACTCGTAAATAATGAAAAACAGTCAGAAGTTCTTACTTCATTAATGGAGAAGAATGGACCTACCTACCTACCTACCTATGGATCTGGTGAAATGATTCAGCAAGGACTTAATTAAGATCAATTTTCAATACTCTTGGAGCACAAAAGGAAACAGTTGCGGCCCTCCAGGAAGAAAAAATTGTCAAAAGGTGCTAAGACTCAATAAAAAAAAAATTATTTCATTTTTTCCACAGTCATAACAAAATAAATGTAAAAATTTTAATTGCATTAAATTGATGAATAAATTTTAATTTTATTTAATTTAATCTAATTAATTAATTAAGTTTAATTTGAGACAGTAAAACTCCAAAAAAAACCGAGCGCTAATCACCGAAACGCGTAATTTCCCGGTGGCGCGCGAAATACGCGCGCAGTCCACTGGCACGTCCTACCCCAACGAAAAATGAATACACACTGAATTTCCTCCCCGAATTACTCACGCTGCTTGGTTTCTCTCTCAGAGCTGCTCGCGTGTCGCGTCATGTGTATGCATTTTTTAATGCGCACGCGCGCGAGCTGTTGGCTGCGTCGTCTGTCGTGTATGTTTTTTGGCTCTCGGTCATGAGTTTAGTAATTCAAGTCGTTAAAAAAATAAACTAAAAATAAAACAAATTAAAAATACTCGTAAATAATGAAAAACAGTCAGAAGTTCTTACTTCATTAATGGAGAAGAATGGACCTACCTACCTACCTACCTATGGATCTGGTGAAATGATTCAGCAAGGACTTAATTAAGATCAATTTTCAATACTCTTGGAGCACAAAAGGAAACAGTTGCGGCCCTCCGGGTAGAAAAAATTGTCAAAAGGTGCTAAGACTCAATAAAAAAAAAATTATTTCATTTTTTCCACAGTCATAACAAAATAAATGTAAAAATTTTAATTGCATTAAATTGATGAATAAATTTTAATTTTATTTAATTTAATCTAATTAATTAATTAAGTTTAATTTGAGACAGTAAAACTCCAAAAAAAAACCGAGCGCTAATCACCGAAACGCGTAATTTCCCGGTGGCGCGCGAAATACGCGCGCAGTCCACTGGCACGTCCTACCCCAACGAAAAATGAATACACACTGAATTTCCTCCCCGAATTACTCACGCTGCTTGGTTTCTCTCTCAGAGCTGCTCGCGTGTCGCGTCATGTGTATGCATTTTTTAATGCGCACGCGCGCGAGCTGTTGGCTGCGTCGTCTGTCGTGTATGTTTTTTGGCTCTCGGTCATGAGTTTAGTAATTCAAGTCGTTAAAAAAATAAACTAAAAATAAAACAAATTAAAAATACTCGTAAATAATGAAAAACAGTCAGAAGTTCTTACTTCATTAATGGAGAAGAATGGACCTACCTACCTACCTACCTATGGATCTGGTGAAATGATTCAGCAAGGACTTAATTAAGATCAATTTTCAATACTCTTGGAGCACAAAAGGAAACAGTTGCGGCCCTCCAGGTAGAAAAAATTGTCAAAAGGTGCTAAGACTCAATAAAAAAAAAAATTATTTCATTTTTTCCACAGTCATAACAAAATAAATGTAAAAATTTTAATTGCATTAAATTGATGAATAAATTTTAATTTTATTTAATTTAATCTAATTAATTAATTAAGTTTAATTTGAGACAGTAAAACTCCAAAAAAAAACCGAGCGCTAATCACCGAAACGCGTAATTTCCCGGTGGCGCGCGAAATACGCGCGCAGTCCACTGGCACGTCCTACCCCAACGAAAAATGAATACACACTGAATTTCCTCCCCGAATTACTCACGCTGCTTGGTTTCTCTCTCAGAGCTGCTCGCGTGTCGCGTCATGTGTATGCATTTTTTAATGCGCACGCGCGCGAGCTGTTGGCTGCGTCGTCTGTCGTGTATGTTTTTTGGCTCTCGGTCATGAGTTTAGTAATTCAAGTCGTTAAAAAAATAAACTAAAAATAAAACAAATTAAAAATACTCGTAAATAATGAAAAACAGTCAGAAGTTCTTACTTCATTAATGGAGAAGAATGGACCTACCTACCTACCTACCTATGGATCTGGTGAAATGATTCAGCAAGGACTTAATTAAGATCAATTTTCAATACTCTTGGAGCACAAAAGGAAACAGTTGCGGCCCTCCGGGTAGAAAAAATTGTCAAAAGGTGCTAAGACTCAATAAAAAAAAAAATTATTTCATTTTTTCCACAGTCATAACAAAATAAATGTAAAAATTTTAATTGCATTAAATTGATGAATAAATTTTAATTTTATTTAATTTAATCTAATTAATTAATTAAGTTTAATTTGAGACAGTAAAACTCCAAAAAAAAACCGAGCGCTAATCACCGAAACGCGTAATTTCCCGGTGGCGCGCGAAATACGCGCGCAGTCCACTGGCACGTCCTACCCCAACGAAAAATGAATACACACTGAATTTCCTCCCCGAATTACTCACGCTGCTTGGTTTCTCTCTCAGAGCTGCTCGCGTGTCGCGTCATGTGTATGCATTTTTTAATGCGCACGCGCGCGAGCTGTTGGCTGCGTCGTCTGTCGTGTATGTTTTTTGGCTCTCGGTCATGAGTTTAGTAATTCAAGTCGTTAAAAAAATAAACTAAAAATAAAACAAATTAAAAATACTCGTAAATAATGAAAAACAGTCAGAAGTTCTTACTTCATTAATGGAGAAGAATGGACCTACCTACCTACCTACCTATGGATCTGGTGAAATGATTCAGCAAGGACTTAATTAAGATCAATTTTCAATACTCTTGGAGCACAAAAGGAAACAGTTGCGGCCCTCCAGGAAGAAAAAATTGTCAAAAGGTGCTAAGACTCAATAAAAAAAAAAATTATTTCATTTTTTCCACAGTCATAACAAAATAAATGTAAAAATTTTAATTGCATTAAATTGATGAATAAATTTTAATTTTATTTAATTTAATCTAATTAATTAATTAAGTTTAATTTGAGACAGTAAAACTCCAAAAAAAAACCGAGCGCTAATCACCGAAACGCGTAATTTCCCGGTGGCGCGCGAAATACGCGCGCAGTCCACTGGCACGTCCTACCCCAACGAAAAATGAATACACACTGAATTTCCTCCCCGAATTACTCACGCTGCTTGGTTTCTCTCTCAGAGCTGCTCGCGTGTCGCGTCATGTGTATGCATTTTTTAATGCGCACGCGCGCGAGCTGTTGGCTGCGTCGTCTGTCGTGTATGTTTTTTGGCTCTCGGTCATGAGTTTAGTAATTCAAGTCGTTAAAAAAATAAACTAAAAATAAAACAAATTAAAAATACTCGTAAATAATGAAAAACAGTCAGAAGTTCTTACTTCATTAATGGAGAAGAATGGACCTACCTACCTACCTACCTATGGATCTGGTGAAATGATTCAGCAAGGACTTAATTAAGATCAATTTTCAATACTCTTGGAGCACAAAAGGAAACAGTTGCGGCCCTCCAGGAAGAAAAAATTGTCAAAAGGTGCTAAGACTCAATAAAAAAAAAAATTATTTCATTTTTTCCACAGTCATAACAAAATAAATGTAAAAATTTTAATTGCATTAAATTGATGAATAAATTTTAATTTTATTTAATTTAATCTAATTAATTAATTAAGTTTAATTTGAGACAGTAAAACTCCAAAAAAAAACCGAGCGCTAATCACCGAAACGCGTAATTTCCCGGTGGCGCGCGAAATACGCGCGCAGTCCACTGGCACGTCCTACCCCAACGAAAAATGAATACACACTGAATTTCCTCCCCGAATTACTCACGCTGCTTGGTTTCTCTCTCAGAGCTGCTCGCGTGTCGCGTCATGTGTATGCATTTTTTAATGCGCACGCGCGCGAGCTGTTGGCTGCGTCGTCTGTCGTGTATGTTTTTTGGCTCTCGGTCATGAGTTTAGTAATTCAAGTCGTTAAAAAAATAAACTAAAAATAAAACAAATTAAAAATACTCGTAAATAATGAAAAACAGTCAGAAGTTCTTACTTCATTAATGGAGAAGAATGGACCTACCTACCTACCTACCTATGGATCTGGTGAAATGATTCAGCAAGGACTTAATTAAGATCAATTTTCAATACTCTTGGAGCACAAAAGGAAACAGTTGCGGCCCTCCAGGAAGAAAAATTGTCAAAAGGTGCTAAGACTCAATAAAAAAAAAAATTATTTCATTTTTTCCACAGTCATAACAAAATAAATGTAAAAATTTTAATTGCATTAAATTGATGAATAAATTTTAATTTTATTTAATTTAATCTAATTAATTAATTAAGTTTAATTTGAGACAGTAAAACTCCAAAAAAAAACCGAGCGCTAATCACCGAAACGCGTAATTTCCCGGTGGCGCGCGAAATACGCGCGCAGTCCACTGGCACGTCCTACCCCAACGAAAAATGAATACACACTGAATTTCCTCCCCGAATTACTCACGCTGCTTGGTTTCTCTCTCAGAGCTGCTCGCGTGTCGCGTCATGTGTATGCATTTTTTAATGCGCACGCGCGCGAGCTGTTGGCTGCGTCGTCTGTCGTGTATGTTTTTTGGCTCTCGGTCATGAGTTTAGTAATTCAAGTCGTTAAAAAAATAAACTAAAAATAAAACAAATTAAAAATACTCGTAAATAATGAAAAACAGTCAGAAGTTCTTACTTCATTAATGGAGAAGAATGGACCTACCTACCTACCTACCTATGGATCTGGTGAAATGATTCAGCAAGGACTTAATTAAGATCAATTTTCAATACTCTTGGAGCACAAAAGGAAACAGTTGCGGCCCTCCAGGAAGAAAAAATTGTCAAAAGGTGCTAAGACTCAATAAAAAAAAAAATTATTTCATTTTTTCCACAGTCATAACAAAATAAATGTAAAAATTTTAATTGCATTAAATTGATGAATAAATTTTAATTTTATTTAATTGAATCTAATTAATTAATTAAGTTTAATTTGAGACAGTAAAACTCCAAAAAAAAACCGAGCGCTAATCACCGAAACGCGTAATTTCCCGGTGGCGCGCGAAATACGCGCGCAGTCCACTGGCACGTCCTACCCCAACGAAAAATGAATACACACTGAATTTCCTCCCCGAATTACTCACGCTGCTTGGTTTCTCTCTCAGAGCTGCTCGCGTGTCGCGTCATGTGTATGCATTTTTTAATGCGCACGCGCGCGAGCTGTTGGCTGCGTCGTCTGTCGTGTATGTTTTTTGGCTCTCGGTCATGAGTTTAGTAATTCAAGTCGTTAAAAAAATAAACTAAAAATAAAACAAATTAAAAATACTCGTAAATAATGAAAAACAGTCAGAAGTTCTTACTTCATTAATGGAGAAGAATGGACCTACCTACCTACCTACCTATGGATCTGGTGAAATGATTCAGCAAGGACTTAATTAAGATCAATTTTCAATACTCTTGGAGCACAAAAGGAAACAGTTGCGGCCCTCCAGGAAGAAAAAATTGTCAAAAGGTGCTAAGACTCAATAAAAAAAAAAATTATTTCATTTTTTCCACAGTCATAACAAAATAAATGTAAAAATTTTAATTGCATTAAATTGATGAATAAATTTTAATTTTATTTAATTTAATCTAATTAATTAAGTTTAATTTGAGACAGTAAAACTCCAAAAAAAAACCGAGCGCTAATCACCGAAACGCGTAATTTCCCGGTGGCGCGCGAAATACGCGCGCAGTCCACTGGCACGTCCTACCCCAACGAAAAATGAATACACACTGAATTTCCTCCCCGAATTACTCACGCTGCTTGGTTTCTCTCTCAGAGCTGCTCGCGTGTCGCGTCATGTGTATGCATTTTTTAATGCGCACGCGCGCGAGCTGTTGGCTGCGTCGTCTGTCGTGTATGTTTTTTGGCTCTCGGTCATGAGTTTAGTAATTCAAGTCGTTAAAAAAATAAACTAAAAATAAAACAAATTAAAAATACTCGTAAATAATGAAAAACAGTCAGAAGTTCTTACTTCATTAATGGAGAAGAATGGACCTACCTACCTACCTACCTATGGATCTGGTGAAATGATTCAGCAAGGACTTAATTAAGATCAATTTTCAATACTCTTGGAGCACAAAAGGAAACAGTTGCGGCCCTCCAGGTAGAAAAAATTGTCAAAAGGTGCTAAGACTCAATAAAAAAAAAAATTATTTCATTTTTTCCACAGTCATAACAAAATAAATGTAAAAATTTTAATTGCATTAAATTGATGAATAAATTTTAATTTTATTTAATTTAATCTAATTAATTAATTAAGTTTAATTTGAGACAGTAAAACTCCAAAAAAAAACCGAGCGCTAATCACCGAAACGCGTAATTTCCCGGTGGCGCGCGAAATACGCGCGCAGTCCACTGGCACGTCCTACCCCAACGAAAAATGAATACACACTGAATTTCCTCCCCGAATTACTCACGCTGCTTGGTTTCTCTCTCAGAGCTGCTCGCGTGTCGCGTCATGTGTATGCATTTTTTAATGCGCACGCGCGCGAGCTGTTGGCTGCGTCGTCTGTCGTGTATGTTTTTTGGCTCTCGGTCATGAGTTTAGTAATTCAAGTCGTTAAAAAAATAAACTAAAAATAAAACAAATTAAAAATACTCGTAAATAATGAAAAACAGTCAGAAGTTCTTACTTCATTAATGGAGAAGAATGGACCTACCTACCTACCTACCTATGGATCTGGTGAAATGATTCAGCAAGGACTTAATTAAGATCAATTTTCAATACTCTTGGAGCACAAAAGGAAACAGTTGCGGCCCTCCAGGAAGAAAAAATTGTCAAAAGGTGCTAAGACTCAATAAAAAAAAAAATTATTTCATTTTTTCCACAGTCATAACAAAATAAATGTAAAAATTTTAATTGCATTAAATTGATGAATAAATTTTAATTTTATTTAATTTAATCTAATTAATTAATTAAGTTTAATTTGAGACAGTAAAACTCCAAAAAAAAACCGAGCGCTAATCACCGAAACGCGTAATTTCCCGGTGGCGCGCGAAATACGCGCGCAGTCCACTGGCACGTCCTACCCCAACGAAAAATGAATACACACTGAATTTCCTCCCCGAATTACTCACGCTGCTTGGTTTCTCTCTCAGAGCTGCTCGCGTGTCGCGTCATGTGTATGCATTTTTTAATGCGCACGCGCGCGAGCTGTTGGCTGCGTCGTCTGTCGTGTATGTTTTTTGGCTCTCGGTCATGAGTTTAGTAATTCAAGTCGTTAAAAAAATAAACTAAAAATAAAACAAATTAAAAATACTCGTAAATAATGAAAAACAGTCAGAAGTTCTTACTTCATTAATGGAGAAGAATGGACCTACCTACCTACCTACCTATGGATCTGGTGAAATGATTCAGCAAGGACTTAATTAAGATCAATTTTCAATACTCTTGGAGCACAAAAGGAAACAGTTGCGGCCCTCC
Source organism: Portevinia maculata (assembly GCA_949715645.1). Taxonomy (NCBI): domain Eukaryota; kingdom Metazoa; phylum Arthropoda; class Insecta; order Diptera; family Syrphidae; genus Portevinia; species Portevinia maculata. The sequence continues at coordinate 62,699 of CATIYB010000024.1, read as the reverse complement.
AGGTAGAAAAAATTGTCAAAAGGTGCTAAGACTCAATAAAAAAAAAAATTATTTCATTTTTTCCACAGTCATAACAAAATAAATGTAAAAATTTTAATTGCATTAAATTGATGAATAAATTTTAATTTTATTTAATTTAATCTAATTAATTAAGTTTAATTTGAGACAGTAAAACTCCAAAAAAAAACCGAGCGCTAATCACCGAAACGCGTAATTTCCCGGTGGCGCGCGAAATACGCGCGCAGTCCACTGGCACGTCCTACCCCAACGAAAAATGAATACACACTGAATTTCCTCCCCGAATTACTCACGCTGCTTGGTTTCTCTCTCAGAGCTGCTCGCGTGTCGCGTCATGTGTATGCATTTTTTAATGCGCACGCGCGCGAGCTGTTGGCTGCGTCGTCTGTCGTGTATGTTTTTTGGCTCTCGGTCATGAGTTTAGTAATTCAAGTCGTTAAAAAAATAAACTAAAAATAAAACAAATTAAAAATACTCGTAAATAATGAAAAACAGTCAGAAGTTCTTACTTCATTAATGGAGAAGAATGGACCTACCTACCTACCTACCTATGGATCTGGTGAAATGATTCAGCAAGGACTTAATTAAGATCAATTTTCAATACTCTTGGAGCACAAAAGGAAACAGTTGCGGCCCTCCGGGTAGAAAAAATTGTCAAAAGGTGCTAAGACTCAATAAAAAAAAAAATTATTTCATTTTTTCCACAGTCATAACAAAATAAATGTAAAAATTTTAATTGCATTAAATTGATGAATAAATTTTAATTTTATTTAATTTAATCTAATTAATTAATTAAGTTTAATTTGAGACAGTAAAACTCCAAAAAAAAAACCGAGCGCTAATCACCGAAACGCGTAATTTCCCGGTGGCGCGCGAAATACGCGCGCAGTCCACTGGCACGTCCTACCCCAACGAAAAATGAATACACACTGAATTTCCTCCCCGAATTACTCACGCTGCTTGGTTTCTCTCTCAGAGCTGCTCGCGTGTCGCGTCATGTGTATGCATTTTTTAATGCGCACGCGCGCGAGCTGTTGGCTGCGTCGTCTGTCGTGTATGTTTTTTGGCTCTCGGTCATGAGTTTAGTAATTCAAGTCGTTAAAAAAATAAACTAAAAATAAAACAAATTAAAAATACTCGTAAATAATGAAAAACAGTCAGAAGTTCTTACTTCATTAATGGAGAAGAATGGACCTACCTACCTACCTACCTATGGATCTGGTGAAATGATTCAGCAAGGACTTAATTAAGATCAATTTTCAATACTCTTGGAGCACAAAAGGAAACAGTTGCGGCCCTCCAGGTAGAAAAAATTGTCAAAAGGTGCTAAGACTCAATAAAAAAAAAAATTATTTCATTTTTTCCACAGTCATAACAAAATAAATGTAAAAATTTTAATTGCATTAAATTGATGAATAAATTTTAATTTTATTTAATTTAATCTAATTAATTAATTAAGTTTAATTTGAGACAGTAAAACTCCAAAAAAAAACCGAGCGCTAATCACCGAAACGCGTAATTTCCCGGTGGCGCGCGAAATACGCGCGCAGTCCACTGGCACGTCCTACCCCAACGAAAAATGAATACACACTGAATTTCCTCCCCGAATTACTCACGCTGCTTGGTTTCTCTCTCAGAGCTGCTCGCGTGTCGCGTCATGTGTATGCATTTTTTAATGCGCACGCGCGCGAGCTGTTGGCTGCGTCGTCTGTCGTGTATGTTTTTTGGCTCTCGGTCATGAGTTTAGTAATTCAAGTCGTTAAAAAAATAAACTAAAAATAAAACAAATTAAAAATACTCGTAAATAATGAAAAACAGTCAGAAGTTCTTACTTCATTAATGGAGAAGAATGGACCTACCTACCTACCTACCTATGGATCTGGTGAAATGATTCAGCAAGGACTTAATTAAGATCAATTTTCAATACTCTTGGAGCACAAAAGGAAACAGTTGCGGCCCTCCAGGAAGAAAAAATTGTCAAAAGGTGCTAAGACTCAATAAAAAAAAAAATTATTTCATTTTTTCCACAGTCATAACAAAATAAATGTAAAAATTTTAATTGCATTAAATTGATGAATAAATTTTAATTTTATTTAATTTAATCTAATTAATTAATCAAGTTTAATTTGAGACAGTAAAACTCCAAAAAAAAACCGAGCGCTAATCACCGAAACGCGTAATTTCCCGGTGGCGCGCGAAATACGCGCGCAGTCCACTGGCACGTCCTACCCCAACGAAAAATGAATACACACTGAATTTCCTCCCCGAATTACTCACGCTGCTTGGTTTCTCTCTCAGAGCTGCTCGCGTGTCGCGTCATGTGTATGCATTTTTTAATGCGCACGCGCGCGAGCTGTTGGCTGCGTCGTCTGTCGTGTATGTTTTTTGGCTCTCGGTCATGAGTTTAGTAATTCAAGTCGTTAAAAAAATAAACTAAAAATAAAACAAATTAAAAATACTCGTAAATAATGAAAAACAGTCAGAAGTTCTTACTTCATTAATGGAGAAGAATGGACCTACCTACCTACCTACCTATGGATCTGGTGAAATGATTCAGCAAGGACTTAATTAAGATCAATTTTCAATACTCTTGGAGCACAAAAGGAAACAGTTGCGGCCCTCCAGGAAGAAAAAATTGTCAAAAGGTGCTAAGACTCAATAAAAAAAAAATTATTTCATTTTTTTAACAGTCATAACAAAATAAATGTAAAAATTTTAATTGCATTAAATTGATGAATAAATTTTAATTTTATTTAATTTAATCTAATTAATTAATTAAGTTTAATTTGAGACAGTAAAACTCCAAAAAAAAACCGAGCGCTAATCACCGAAACGCGTAATTTCCCGGTGGCGCGCGAAATACGCGCGCAGTCCACTGGCACGTCCTACCCCAACGAAAAATGAATACACACTGAATTTCCTCCCCGAATTACTCACGCTGCTTGGTTTCTCTCTCAGAGCTGCTCGCGTGTCGCGTCATGTGTATGCATTTTTTAATGCGCACGCGCGCGAGCTGTTGGCTGCGTCGTCTGTCGTGTATGTTTTTTGGCTCTCGGTCATGAGTTTAGTAATTCAAGTCGTTAAAAAAATAAACTAAAAATAAAACAAATTAAAAATACTCGTAAATAATGAAAAACAGTCAGAAGTTCTTACTTCATTAATGGAGAAGAATGGACCTACCTACCTACCTACCTATGGATCTGGTGAAATGATTCAGCAAGGACTTAATTAAGATCAATTTTCAATACTCTTGGAGCACAAAAGGAAACAGTTGCGGCCCTCCAGGAAGAAAAAATTGTCAAAAGGTGCTAAGACTCAATAAAAAAAAAATTATTTCATTTTTTCCACAGTCATAACAAAATAAATGTAAAAATTTTAATTGCATTAAATTGATGAATAAATTTTAATTTTATTTAATTTAATCTAATTAATTAATTAAGTTTAATTTGAGACAGTAAAACTCAAAAAAAAACCGAGCGCTAATCACCGAAACGCGTAATTTCCCGGTGGCGCGCGAAATACGCGCGCAGTCCACTGGCACGTCCTACCCCAACGAAAAATGAATACACACTGAATTTCCTCCCCGAATTACTCACGCTGCTTGGTTTCTCTCTCAGAGCTGCTCGCGTGTCGCGTCATGTGTATGCATTTTTTAATGCACACGCGCGCGAGCTGTTGGCTGCGTCGTCTGTCGTATGTTTTTTGGCTCTCGGTCATGAGTTTAGTAATTCAAGTCGTTAAAAAAATAAACTAAAAATAAAACAAATTAAAAATACTCGTAAATAATGAAAAACAGTCAGAAGTTCTTACTTCATTAATGGAGAAGAATGGACCTACCTACCTACCTACCTATGGATCTGGTGAAATGATTCAGCAAGGACTTAATTAAGATCAATTTTCAATACTCTTGGAGCACAAAAGGAAACAGTTGCGGCCCTCCAGGAAGAAAAAATTGTCAAAAGGTGCTAAGACTCAATAAAAAAAAAAATTATTTCATTTTTTCCACAGTCATAACAAAATAAATGTAAAAATTTTAATTGCATTAAATTGATGAATAAATTTTAATTTTATTTAATTTAATCTAATTAATTAATTAAGTTTAATTTGAGACAGTAAAACTCCAAAAAAAAAACCGAGCGCTAATCACCGAAACGCGTAATTTCCCGGTGGCGCGCGAAATACGCGCGCAGTCCACTGGCACGTCCTACCCCAACGAAAAATGAATACACACTGAATTTCCTCCCCGAATTACTCACGCTGCTTGGTTTCTCTCTCAGAGCTGCTCGCGTGTCGCGTCATGTGTATGCATTTTTTAATGCGCACGCGCGCGAGCTGTTGGCTGCGTCGTCTGTCGTGTATGTTTTTTGGCTCTCGGTCATGAGTTTAGTAATTCAAGTCGTTAAAAAAATAAACTAAAAATAAAACAAATTAAAAATACTCGTAAATAATGAAAAACAGTCAGAAGTTCTTACTTCATTAATGGAGAAGAATGGACCTACCTACCTACCTACCTATGGATCTGGTGAAATGATTCAGCAAGGACTTAATTAAGATCAATTTTCAATACTCTTGGAGCACAAAAGGAAACAGTTGCGGCCCTCCAGGAAGAAAAAATTGTCAAAAGGTGCTAAGACTCAATAAAAAAAAAATTATTTCATTTTTTCCACAGTCATAACAAAATAAATGTAAAAATTTTAATTGCATTAAATTGATGAATAAATTTTAATTTTATTTAATTTAATCTAATTAATTAATTAAGTTTAATTTGAGACAGTAAAACTCCAAAAAAAAACCGAGCGCTAATCACCGAAACGCGTAATTTCCCGGTGGCGCGCGAAATACGCGCGCAGTCCACTGGCACGTCCTACCCCAACGAAAAATGAATACACACTGAATTTCCTCCCCGAATTACTCACGCTGCTTGGTTTCTCTCTCAGAGCTGCTCGCGTGTCGCGTCATGTGTATGCATTTTTTAATGCGCACGCGCGCGAGCTGTTGGCTGCGTCGTCTGTCGTGTATGTTTTTTGGCTCTCGGTCATGAGTTTAGTAATTCAAGTCGTTAAAAAAATAAACTAAAAATAAAACAAATTAAAAATACTCGTAAATAATGAAAAACAGTCAGAAGTTCTTACTTCATTAATGGAGAAGAATGGACCTACCTACCTACCTACCTATGGATCTGGTGAAATGATTCAGCAAGGACTTAATTAAGATCAATTTTCAATACTCTTGGAGCACAAAAGGAAACAGTTGCGGCCCTCCAGGAAGAAAAAATTGTCAAAAGGTGCTAAGACTCAATAAAAAAAAAATTATTTCATTTTTTCCACAGTCATAACAAAATAAATGTAAAAATTTTAATTGCATTAAATTGATGAATAAATTTTAATTTTATTTAATTTAATCTAATTAATTAATTAAGTTTAATTTGAGACAGTAAAACTCCAAAAAAAACCGAGCGCTAATCACCGAAACGCGTAATTTCCCGGTGGCGCGCGAAATACGCGCGCAGTCCACTGGCACGTCCTACCCCAACGAAAAATGAATACACACTGAATTTCCTCCCCGAATTACTCACGCTGCTTGGTTTCTCTCTCAGAGCTGCTCGCGTGTCGCGTCATGTGTATGCATTTTTTAATGCGCACGCGCGCGAGCTGTTGGCTGCGTCGTCTGTCGTGTATGTTTTTTGGCTCTCGGTCATGAGTTTAGTAATTCAAGTCGTTAAAAAAATAAACTAAAAATAAAACAAATTAAAAATACTCGTAAATAATGAAAAACAGTCAGAAGTTCTTACTTCATTAATGGAGAAGAATGGACCTACCTACCTACCTACCTATGGATCTGGTGAAATGATTCAGCAAGGACTTAATTAAGATCAATTTTCAATACTCTTGGAGCACAAAAGGAAACAGTTGCGGCCCTCCAGGAAGAAAAAATTGTCAAAAGGTGCTAAGACTCAATAAAAAAAAAATTATTTCATTTTTTCCACAGTCATAACAAAATAAATGTAAAAATTTTAATTGCATTAAATTGATGAATAAATTTTAATTTTATTTAATTTAATCTAATTAATTAATTAAGTTTAATTTGAGACAGTAAAACTCAAAAAAAAAACCGAGCGCTAATCACCGAAACGCGTAATTTCCCGGTGGCGCGCGAAATACGCGCGCAGTCCACTGGCACGTCCTACCCCAACGAAAAATGAATACACACTGAATTTCCTCCCCGAATTACTCACGCTGCTTGGTTTCTCTCTCAGAGCTGCTCGCGTGTCGCGTCATGTGTATGCATTTTTTAATGCACACGCGCGCGAGCTGTTGGCTGCGTCGTCTGTCGTATGTTTTTTGGCTCTCGGTCATGAGTTTAGTAATTCAAGTCGTTAAAAAAATAAACTAAAAATAAAACAAATTAAAAATACTCGTAAATAATGAAAAACAGTCAGAAGTTCTTACTTCATTAATGGAGAAGAATGGACCTACCTACCTACCTACCTATGGATCTGGTGAAATGATTCAGCAAGGACTTAATTAAGATCAATTTTCAATACTCTTGGAGCACAAAAGGAAACAGTTGCGGCCCTCCAGGAAGAAAAAATTGTCAAAAGGTGCTAAGACTCAATAAAAAAAAAAATTATTTCATTTTTTCCACAGTCATAACAAAATAAATGTAAAAATTTTAATTGCATTAAATTGATGAATAAATTTTAATTTTATTTAATTTAATCTAATTAATTAATTAAGTTTAATTTGAGACAGTAAAACTCCAAAAAAAAAACCCGAGCGCTAATCACCGAAACGCGTAATTTCCCGGTGGCGCGCGAAATACGCGCGCAGTCCACTGGCACGTCCTACCCCAACGAAAAATGAATACACACTGAATTTCCTCCCCGAATTACTCACGCTGCTTGGTTTCTCTCTCAGAGCTGCTCGCGTGTCGCGTCATGTGTATGCATTTTTTAATGCGCACGCGCGCGAGCTGTTGGCTGCGTCGTCTGTCGTGTATGTTTTTTTGGCTCTCGGTCATGAGTTTAGTAATTCAAGTCGTTAAAAAAATAAACTAAAAATAAAACAAATTAAAAATACTCGTAAATAATGAAAAACAGTCAGAAGTTCTTACTTCATTAATGGAGAAGAATGGACCTACCTACCTACCTACCTATGGATCTGGTGAAATGATTCAGCAAGGACTTAATTAAGATCAATTTTCAATACTCTTGGAGCACAAAAGGAAACAGTTGCGGCCCCTCCAGGAAGAAAAAATTGTCAAAAGGTGCTAAGACTCAATAAAAAAAAAATTATTTCATTTTTTTCCACAGTCATAACAAAATAAATGTAAAAATTTTAATTGCATTAAATTGATGAATAAATTTTAATTTTATTTAATTTAATCTAATTAATTAATTAAGTTTAATTTGAGACAGTAAAACTCCAAAAAAAAACCGAGCGCTAATCACCGAAACGCGTAATTTCCCGGTGGCGCGCGAAATACGCGCGCAGTCCACTGGCACGTCCTACCCCAACGAAAAATGAATACACACTGAATTTCCTCCCGAATTACTCACGCTGCTTGGTTTCTCTCTCAGAGCTGCTCGCGTGTCGCGTCATGTGTATGCATTTTTTAATGCGCACGCGCGCGAGCTGTTGGCTGCGTCGTCTGTCGTGTATGTTTTTTGGCTCTCGGTCATGAGTTTAGTAATTCAAGTCGTTAAAAAAATAAACTAAAAATAAAACAAATTAAAAATACTCGTAAATAATGAAAAACAGTCAGAAGTTCTTACTTCATTAATGGAGAAGAATGGACCTACCTACCTACCTACCTATGGATCTGGTGAAATGATTCAGCAAGGACTTAATTAAGATCAATTTTCAATACTCTTGGAGCACAAAAGGAAACAGTTGCGGCCCTCCAGGAAGAAAAAATTGTCAAAAGGTGCTAAGACTCAATAAAAAAAAAATTATTTCATTTTTTTCCACAGTCATAACAAAATAAATGTAAAAATTTTAATTGCATTAAATTGATGAATAAATTTTAATTTTATTTAATTTAATCTAATTAATTAATTAAGTTTAATTTGAGACAGTAAAACTCAAAAAAAAAACCGAGCGCTAATCACCGAAACGCGTAATTTCCCGGTGGCGCGCGAAATACGCGCGCAGTCCACTGGCACGTCCTACCCCAACGAAAAATGAATACACACTGAATTTCCTCCCCGAATTACTCACGCTGCTTGGTTTCTCTCTCAGAGCTGCTCGCGTGTCGCGTCATGTGTATGCATTTTTTAATGCACACGCGCGCGAGCTGTTGGCTGCGTCGTCTGTCGTATGTTTTTTGGCTCTCGGTCATGAGTTTAGTAATTCAAGTCGTTAAAAAATAAACTAAAAATAAAACAAATTAAAAATACTCGTAAATAATGAAAAACAGTCAGAAGTTCTTACTTCATTAATGGAGAAGAATGGACCTACCTACCTACCTACCTATGGATCTGGTGAAATGATTCAGCAAGGACTTAATAAGATCAATTTTCAATACTCTTGGAGCACAAAAGGAAACAGTTGCGGCCCTCCAGGAAGAAAAAATTGTCAAAAGGTGCTAAGACTCAATAAAAAAAAAAATTATTTCATTTTTTCCACAGTCATAACAAAATAAATGTAAAAATTTTAATTGCATTAAATTGATGAATAAATTTTTAATTTTATTTAATTTAATCTAATTAATTAATTAAGTTTAATTTGAGACAGTAAAACTCCAAAAAAAAAACCGAGCGCTAATCACCGAAACGCGTAATTTCCCGGTGGCGCGCGAAATACGCGCGCAGTCCACTGGCACGTCCTACCCCAACGAAAAATGAATACACACTGAATTTCCTCCCCGAATTACTCACGCTGCTTGGTTTCTCTCTCAGAGCTGCTCGCGTGTCGCGTCATGTGTATGCATTTTTTAATGCGCACGCGCGCGAGCTGTTGGCTGCGTCGTCTGTCGTGTATGTTTTTTGGCTCTCGGTCATGAGTTTAGTAATTCAAGTCGTTAAAAAAATAAACTAAAAATAAAACAAATTAAAAATACTCGTAAATAATGAAAAACAGTCAGAAGTTCTTACTTCATTAATGGAGAAGGAATGGACCTACCTACCTACCTACCTATGGATCTGGTGAAATGATTCAGCAAGGACTTAATTAAGATCAATTTTCAATACTCTTGGAGCACAAAAGGAAACAGTTGCGGCCTCCAGGAAGAAAAAATTGTCAAAAGGTGCTAAGACTCAATAAAAAAAAAATTATTTCATTTTTTCCACAGTCATAACAAAATAAATGTAAAAATTTTAATTGCATTAAATTGATGAATAAATTTTAATTTTATTTAATTTAATCTAATTAATTAATTAAGTTTAATTTGAGACAGTAAAACTCCAAAAAAAAAACCGAGCGCTAATCACCGAAACGCGTAATTTCCCGGTGGCGCGCGAAATACGCGCGCAGTCCACTGGCACGTCCTACCCCAACGAAAAATGAATACACACTGAATTTCCTCCCCGAATTACTCACGCTGCTTGGTTTCTCTCTCAGAGCTGCTCGCGTGTCGCGTCATGTGTATGCATTTTTTAATGCGCACGCGCGCGAGCTGTTGGCTGCGTCGTCTGTCGTGTATGTTTTTTGGCTCTCGGTCATGAGTTTAGTAATTCAAGTCGTTAAAAAAATAAACTAAAAATAAAACAAATTAAAAATACTCGTAAATAATGAAAAACAGTCAGAAGTTCTTACTTCATTAATGGAGAAGAATGGACCTACCTACCTACCTACCTATGGATCTGGTGAAATGATTCAGCAAGGACTTAATTAAGATCAATTTTCAATACTCTTGGAGCACAAAAGGAAACAGTTGCGGCCCTCCAGGAAGAAAAAATTGTCAAAAGGTGCTAAGACTCAATAAAAAAAAAATTATTTCATTTTTTCCACAGTCATAGCAAAATAAATGTAAAAATTTTAATTGCATTAAATTGATGAATAAATTTTAATTTTATTTAATTTAATCTAATTAATTAATTAAGTTTAATTTGAGACAGTAAAACTCAAAAAAAAAACCGAGCGCTAATCACCGAAACGCGTAATTTCCCGGTGGCGCGCGAAATACGCGCGCAGTCCACTGGCACGTCCTACCCCAACGAAAAATGAATACACACTGAATTTCCTCCCCGAATTACTCACGCTGCTTGGTTTCTCTCTCAGAGCTGCTCGCGTGTCGCGTCATGTGTATGCATTTTTAATGCACACGCGCGCGAGCTGTTGGCTGCGTCGTCTGTCGTATGTTTTTTGGCTCTCGGTCATGAGTTTAGTAATTCAAGTCGTTAAAAAAATAAACTAAAAATAAAACAAATTAAAAATACTCGTAAATAATGAAAAACAGTCAGAAGTTCTTACTTCATTAATGGAGAAGAATGGACCTACCTACCTACCTACCTATGGATCTGGTGAAATGATTCAGCAAGGACTTAATTAAGATCAATTTTCAATACTCTTGGAGCACAAAAGGAAACAGTTGCGGCCCTCCAGGAAGAAAAAATTGTCAAAAGGTGCTAAGACTCAATAAAAAAAAAAATTATTTCATTTTTTCCACAGTCATAACAAAATAAATGTAAAAATTTTAATTGCATTAAATTGATGAATAAATTTTAATTTTATTTAATTTAATCTAATTAATTAATTAAGTTTAATTTGAGACAGTAAAACTCCAAAAAAAAAACCGAGCGCTAATCACCGAAACGCGTAATTTCCCGGTGGCGCGCGAAATACGCGCGCAGTCCACTGGCACGTCCTACCCCAACGAAAAATGAATACACACTGAATTTCCTCCCCGAATTACTCACGCTGCTTGGTTTCTCTCTCAGAGCTGCTCGCGTGTCGCGTCATGTGTATGCATTTTTTAATGCGCACGCGCGCGAGCTGTTGGCTGCGTCGTCTGTCGTGTATGTTTTTTGGCTCTCGGTCATGAGTTTAGTAATTCAAGTCGTTAAAAAAATAAACTAAAAATAAAACAAATTAAAAATACTCGTAAATAATGAAAAACAGTCAGAAGTTCTTACTTCATTAATGGAGAAGAATGGACCTACCTACCTACCTACCTATGGATCTGGTGAAATGATTCAGCAAGGACTTAATTAAGATCAATTTTCAATACTCTTGGAGCACAAAAGGAAACAGTTGCGGCCCTCCAGGAAGAAAAAATTGTCAAAAGGTGCTAAGACTCAATAAAAAAAAATTATTTCATTTTTTCCACAGTCATAACAAAATAAATGTAAAAATTTTAATTGCATTAAATTGATGAATAAATTTTAATTTTATTTAATTTAATCTAATTAATTAATTAAGTTTAATTTGAGACAGTAAAACTCCAAAAAAAAACCGAGCGCTAATCACCGAAACGCGTAATTTCCCGGTGGCGCGCGAAATACGCGCGCAGTCCACTGGCACGTCCTACCCCAACGAAAAATGAATACACACTGAATTTCCTCCCCGAATTACTCACGCTGCTTGGTTTCTCTCTCAGAGCTGCTCGCGTGTCGCGTCATGTGTATGCATTTTTTAATGCGCACGCGCGCGAGCTGTTGGCTGCGTCGTCTGTCGTGTATGTTTTTTGGCTCTCGGTCATGAGTTTAGTAATTCAAGTCGTTAAAAAAATAAACTAAAAATAAAACAAATTAAAAATACTCGTAAATAATGAAAAACAGTCAGAAGTTCTTACTTCATTAATGGAGAAGAATGGACCTACCTACCTACCTACCTATGGATCTGGTGAAATGATTCAGCAAGGACTTAATTAAGATCAATTTTCAATACTCTTGGAGCACAAAAGGAAACAGTTGCGGCCCTCCAGGAAGAAAAAATTGTCAAAAGGTGCTAAGACTCAATAAAAAAAAAATTATTTCATTTTTTCCACAGTCATAACAAAATAAATGTAAAAATTTTAATTGCATTAAATTGATGAATAAATTTTAATTTTATTTAATTTAATCTAATTAATTAATTAAGTTTAATTTGAGACAGTAAAACTCAAAAAAAAACCGAGCGCTAATCACCGAAACGCGTAATTTCCCGGTGGCGCGCGAAATACGCGCGCAGTCCACTGGCACGTCCTACCCCAACGAAAAATGAATACACACTGAATTTCCTCCCCGAATTACTCACGCTGCTTGGTTTCTCTCTCAGAGCTGCTCGCGTGTCGCGTCATGTGTATGCATTTTTTAATGCACACGCGCGCGAGCTGTTGGCTGCGTCGTCTGTCGTATGTTTTTTGGCTCTCGGTCATGAGTTTAGTAATTCAAGTCGTTAAAAAAATAAACTAAAAATAAAACAAATTAAAAATACTCGTAAATAATGAAAAACAGTCAGAAGTTCTTACTTCATTAATGGAGAAGAATGGACCTACCTACCTACCTACCTATGGATCTGGTGAAATGATTCAGCAAGGACTTAATTAAGATCAATTTTCAATACTCTTGGAGCACAAAAGGAAACAGTTGCGGCCCTCCAGGAAGAAAAAATTGTCAAAAGGTGCTAAGACTCAATAAAAAAAAAAATTATTTCATTTTTTCCACAGTCATAACAAAATAAATGTAAAAATTTTAATTGCATTAAATTGATGAATAAATTTTAATTTTATTTAATTTAATCTAATTAATTAATTAAGTTTAATTTGAGACAGTAAAACTCCAAAAAAAAAACCGAGCGCTAATCACCGAAACGCGTAATTTCCCGGTGGCGCGCGAAATACGCGCGCAGTCCACTGGCACGTCCTACCCCAACGAAAAATGAATACACACTGAATTTCCTCCCCGAATTACTCACGCTGCTTGGTTTCTCTCTCAGAGCTGCTCGCGTGTCGCGTCATGTGTATGCATTTTTTAATGCGCACGCGCGCGAGCTGTTGGCTGCGTCGTCTGTCGTGTATGTTTTTTGGCTCTCGGTCATGAGTTTAGTAATTCAAGTCGTTAAAAAAATAAACTAAAAATAAAACAAATTAAAAATACTCGTAAATAATGAAAAACAGTCAGAAGTTCTTACTTCATTAATGGAGAAGAATGGACCTACCTACCTACCTACCTATGGATCTGGTGAAATGATTCAGCAAGGACTTAATTAAGATCAATTTTCAATACTCTTGGAGCACAAAAGGAAACAGTTGCGGCCCTCCAGGAAGAAAAAATTGTCAAAAGGTGCTAAGACTCAATAAAAAAAAAATTATTTCATTTTTTCCACAGTCATAACAAAATAAATGTAAAAATTTTAATTGCATTAAATTGATGAATAAATTTTAATTTTATTTAATTTAAACTAATTAATTAATTAATTAAGTTTAATTTGAGACAGTAAAACTCCAAAAAAAAACCGAGCGCTAATCACCGAAACGCGTAATTTCCCGGTGGCGCGCGAAATACGCGCGCAGTCCACTGGCACGTCCTACCCCAACGAAAAATGAATACACACTGAATTTCCTCCCCGAATTACTCACGCTGCTTGGTTTCTCTCTCAGAGCTGCTCGCGTGTCGCGTCATGTGTATGCATTTTTTAATGCGCACGCGCGCGAGCTGTTGGCTGCGTCGTCTGTCGTGTATGTTTTTTGGCTCTCGGTCATGAGTTTAGTAATTCAAGTCGTTAAAAAAATAAACTAAAAATAAAACAAATTAAAAATACTCGTAAATAATGAAAAACAGTCAGAAGTTCTTACTTCATTAATGGAGAAGAATGGACCTACATACCTACCTACCTATGGATCTGGTGAAATGATTCAGCAAGGACTTAATTAAGATCAATTTTCAATACTCTTGGAGCACAAAAGGAAACAGTTGCGGCCCTCCAGGAAGAAAAAATTGTCAAAAGGTGCTAAGACTCAATAAAAAAAAATTATTTCATTTTTTCCACAGTCATAACAAAATAAATGTAAAAATTTTAATTGCATTAAATTGATGAATAAATTTTAATTTTATTTAATTTAATCTAATTAATTAATTAAGTTTAATTTGAGACAGTAAAACTCAAAAAAAAAACCGAGCGCTAATCACCGAAACGCGTAATTTCCCGGTGGCGCGCGAAATACGCGCGCAGTCCACTGGCACGTCCTACCCCAACGAAAAATGAATACACACTGAATTTCCTCCCCGAATTACTCACGCTGCTTGGTTTCTCTCTCAGAGCTGCTCGCGTGTCGCGTCATGTGTATGCATTTTTTAATGCACACGCGCGCGAGCTGTTGGCTGCGTCGTCTGTCGTATGTTTTTTGGCTCTCGGTCATGAGTTTAGTAATTCAAGTCGTTAAAAAAATAAACTAAAAATAAAACAAATTAAAAATACTCGTAAATAATGAAAAACAGTCAGAAGTTCTTACTTCATTAATGGAGAAGAATGGACCTACCTACCTACCTACCTATGGATCTGGTGAAATGATTCAGCAAGGACTTAATTAAGATCAATTTTCAATACTCTTGGAGCACAAAAGGAAACAGTTGCGGCCCTCCAGGAAGAAAAAATTGTCAAAAGGTGCTAAGACTCACGCTGCTTGGTTTCTCTCTCAGAGCTGCTCGCGTGTCGCGTCATGTGTATGCATTTTTTAATGCGCACGCGCGCGAGCTGTTGGCTGCGTCGTCTGTCGTGTATGTTTTTTGGCTCTCGGTCATGAGTTTAGTAATTCAAGTCGTTAAAAAAATAAACTAAAAATAAAACAAATTAAAAATACTCGTAAATAATGAAAAACAGTCAGAAGTTCTTACTTCATTAATGGAGAAGAATGGACCTACCTACCTACCTACCTATGGATCTGGTGAAATGATTCAGCAAGGACTTAATTAAGATCAATTTTCAATACTCTTGGAGCACAAAAGGAAACAGTTGCGGCCCTCCAGGAAGAAAAAATTGTCAAAAGGTGCTAAGACTCAATAAAAAAAAAATTATTTCATTTTTTCCACAGTCATAACAAAATAAATGTAAAAATTTTAATTGCATTAAATTGATGAATAAATTTTAATTTTATTTAATTTAATCTAATTAATTAATTAAGTTTAATTTGAGACAGTAAAACTCAAAAAAAAAACCGAGCGCTAATCACCGAAACGCGTAATTTCCCGGTGGCGCGCGAAATACGCGCGCAGTCCACTGGCACGTCCTACCCCAACGAAAAATGAATACACACTGAATTTCCTCCCCGAATTACTCACGCTGCTTGGTTTCTCTCTCAGAGCTGCTCGCGTGTCGCGTCATGTGTATGCATTTTTTAATGCACACGCGCGCGAGCTGTTGGCTGCGTCGTCTGTCGTATGTTTTTTGGCTCTCGGTCATGAGTTTAGTAATTCAAGTCGTTAAAAAAATAAACTAAAAATAAAACAAATTAAAAATACTCGTAAATAATGAAAAACAGTCAGAAGTTCTTACTTCATTAATGGAGAAGAATGGACCTACCTACCTACCTACCTATGGATCTGGTGAAATGATTCAGCAAGGACTTAATTAAGATCAATTTTCAATACTCTTGGAGCACAAAAGGAAACAGTTGCGGCCCTCCAGGAAGAAAAAATTGTCAAAAGGTGCTAAGACTCAATAAAAAAAAAAATTATTTCATTTTTTCCACAGTCATAACAAAATAAATGTAAAAATTTTAATTGCATTAAATTGATGAATAAATTTTAATTTTATTTAATTTAATCTAATTAATTAATTAAGTTTAATTTGAGACAGTAAAACTCCAAAAAAAAAACCGAGCGCTAATCACCGAAACGCGTAATTTCCCGGTGGCGCGCGAAATACGCGCGCAGTCCACTGGCACGTCCTACCCCAACGAAAAATGAATACACACTGAATTTCCTCCCCGAATTACTCACGCTGCTTGGTTTCTCTCTCAGAGCTGCTCGCGTGTCGCGTCATGTGTATGCATTTTTTAATGCGCACGCGCGCGAGCTGTTGGCTGCGTCGTCTGTCGTGTATGTTTTTTGGCTCTCGGTCATGAGTTTAGTAATTCAAGTCGTTAAAAAAATAAACTAAAAATAAAACAAATTAAAAATACTCGTAAATAATGAAAAACAGTCAGAAGTTCTTACTTCATTAATGGAGAAGAATGGACCTACCTACCTACCTACCTATGGATCTGGTGAAATGATTCAGCAAGGACTTAATTAAGATCAATTTTCAATACTCTTGGAGCACAAAAGGAAACAGTTGCGGCCCTCCAGGAAGAAAAAATTGTCAAAAGGTGCTAAGACTCAATAAAAAAAAAATTATTTCATTTTTTCCACAGTCATAACAAAATAAATGTAAAAATTTTAATTGCATTAAATTGATGAATAAATTTTAATTTTATTTAATTTAATCTAATTAATTAATTAAGTTTAATTTGAGACAGTAAAACTCCAAAAAAAAACCGAGCGCTAATCACCGAAACGCGTAATTTCCCGGTGGCGCGCGAAATACGCGCGCAGTCCACTGGCACGTCCTACCCCAACGAAAAATGAATACACACTGAATTTCCTCCCCGAATTACTCACGCTGCTTGGTTTCTCTCTCAGAGCTGCTCGCGTGTCGCGTCATGTGTATGCATTTTTTAATGCGCACGCGCGCGAGCTGTTGGCTGCGTCGTCTGTCGTGTATGTTTTTTGGCTCTCGGTCATGAGTTTAGTAATTCAAGTCGTTAAAAAAATAAACTAAAAATAAAACAAATTAAAAATACTCGTAAATAATGAAAAACAGTCAGAAGTTCTTACTTCATTAATGGAGAAGAATGGACCTACCTACCTACCTACCTATGGATCTGGTGAAATGATTCAGCAAGGACTTAATTAAGATCAATTTTCAATACTCTTGGAGCACAAAAGGAAACAGTTGCGGCCCTCCAGGAAGAAAAAATTGTCAAAAGGTGCTAAGACTCAATAAAAAAAAAATTATTTCATTTTTTCCACAGTCATAACAAAATAAATGTAAAAATTTTAATTGCATTAAATTGATGAATAAATTTTAATTTTATTTAATTTAATCTAATTAATTAATTAAGTTTAATTTGAGACAGTAAAACTCAAAAAAAAAACCGAGCGCTAATCACCGAAACGCGTAATTTCCCGGTGGCGCGCGAAATACGCGCGCAGTCCACTGGCACGTCCTACCCCAACGAAAAATGAATACACACTGAATTTCCTCCCCGAATTACTCACGCTGCTTGGTTTCTCTCTCAGAGCTGCTCGCGTGTCGCGTCATGTGTATGCATTTTTTAATGCACACGCGCGCGAGCTGTTGGCTGCGTCGTCTGTCGTATGTTTTTTGGCTCTCGGTCATGAGTTTAGTAATTCAAGTCGTTAAAAAAATAAACTAAAAATAAAACAAATTAAAAATACTCGTAAATAATGAAAAACAGTCAGAAGTTCTTACTTCATTAATGGAGAAGAATGGACCTACCTACCTACCTACCTATGGATCTGGTGAAATGATTCAGCAAGGACTTAATTAAGATCAATTTTCAATACTCTTGGAGCACAAAAGGAAACAGTTGCGGCCCTCCAGGAAGAAAAAATTGTCAAAAGGTGCTAAGACTCAATAAAAAAAAAAATTATTTCATTTTTTCCACAGTCATAACAAAATAAATGTAAAAATTTTAATTGCATTAAATTGATGAATAAATTTTAATTTTATTTAATTTAATCTAATTAATTAATTAAGTTTAATTTGAGACAGTAAAACTCCAAAAAAAAAACCGAGCGCTAATCACCGAAACGCGTAATTTCCCGGTGGCGCGCGAAATACGCGCGCAGTCCACTGGCACGTCCTGCCCCAACGAAAAATGAATACACACTGAATTTCCTCCCCGAATTACTCACGCTGCTTGGTTTCTCTCTCAGAGCTGCTCGCGTGTCGCGTCATGTGTATGCATTTTTTAATGCGCACGCGCGCGAGCTGTTGGCTGCGTCGTCTGTCGTGTATGTTTTTTGGCTCTCGGTCATGAGTTTAGTAATTCAAGTCGTTAAAAAAATAAACTAAAAATAAAACAAATTAAAAATACTCGTAAATAATGAAAAACAGTCAGAAGTTCTTACTTCATTAATGGAGAAGAATGGACCTACCTACCTACCTACCTATGGATCTGGTGAAATGATTCAGCAAGGACTTAATTAAGATCAATTTTCAATACTCTTGGAGCACAAAAGGAAACAGTTGCGGCCCTCCAGGAAGAAAAAATTGTCAAAAGGTGCTAAGACTCAATAAAAAAAAAATTATTTCATTTTTTCCACAGTCATAACAAAATAAATGTAAAAATTTTAATTGCATTAAATTGATGAATAAATTTTAATTTTATTTAATTTAATCTAATTAATTAATTAAGTTTAATTTGAGACAGTAAAACTCCAAAAAAAAACCGAGCGCTAATCACCGAAACGCGTAATTTCCCGGTGGCGCGCGAAATACGCGCGCAGTCCACTGGCACGTCCTACCCCAACGAAAAATGAATACACACTGAATTTCCTCCCCGAATTACTCACGCTGCTTGGTTTCTCTCTCAGAGCTGCTCGCGTGTCGCGTCATGTGTATGCATTTTTTAATGCGCACGCGCGCGAGCTGTTGGCTGCGTCGTCTGTCGTGTATGTTTTTTGGCTCTCGGTCATGAGTTTAGTAATTCAAGTCGTTAAAAAAATAAACTAAAAATAAAACAAATTAAAAATACTCGTAAATAATGAAAAACAGTCAGAAGTTCTTACTTCATTAATGGAGAAGAATGGACCTACCTACCTACCTACCTATGGATCTGGTGAAATGATTCAGCAAGGACTTAATTAAGATCAATTTTCAATACTCTTGGAGCACAAAAGGAAACAGTTGCGGCCCTCCAGGAAGAAAAAATTGTCAAAAGGTGCTAAGACTCAATAAAAAAAAAATTATTTCATTTTTTCCACAGTCATAACAAAATAAATGTAAAAATTTTAATTGCATTAAATTGATGAATAAATTTTAATTTTATTTAATTTAATCTAATTAATTAATTAAGTTTAATTTGAGACAGTAAAACTCAAAAAAAAAACCGAGCGCTAATCACCGAAACGCGTAATTTCCCGGTGGCGCGCGAAATACGCGCGCAGTCCACTGGCACGTCCTACCCCAACGAAAAATGAATACACACTGAATTTCCTCCCCGAATTACTCACGCTGCTTGGTTTCTCTCTCAGAGCTGCTCGCGTGTCGCGTCATGTGTATGCATTTTTTAATGCACACGCGCGCGAGCTGTTGGCTGCGTCGTCTGTCGTATGTTTTTTGGCTCTCGGTCATGAGTTTAGTAATTCAAGTCGTTAAAAAAATAAACTAAAAATAAAACAAATTAAAAATACTCGTAAATAATGAAAAACAGTCAGAAGTTCTTACTTCATTAATGGAGAAGAATGGACCTACCTACCACCTACCTATGGATCTGGTGAAATGATTCAGCAAGGACTTAATTAAGATCAATTTTCAATACTCTTGGAGCACAAAAGGAAACAGTTGCGGCCCTCCAGGAAGAAAAAATTGTCAAAAGGTGCTAAGACTCAATAAAAAAAAAAATTATTTCATTTTTTCCACAGTCATAACAAAATAAATGTAAAAATTTTAATTGCATTAAATTGATGAATAAATTTTAATTTTATTTAATTTAATCTAATTAATTAATTAAGTTTAATTTGAGACAGTAAAACTCCAAAAAAAAAACCGAGCGCTAATCACCGAAACGCGTAATTTCCCGGTGGCGCGCGAAATACGCGCGCAGTCCACTGGCACGTCCTACCCCAACGAAAAATGAATACACACTGAATTTCCTCCCCGAATTACTCACGCTGCTTGGTTTCTCTCTCAGAGCTGCTCGCGTGTCGCGTCATGTGTATGCATTTTTTAATGCGCACGCGCGCGAGCTGTTGGCTGCGTCGTCTGTCGTGTATGTTTTTTGGCTCTCGGTCATGAGTTTAGTAATTCAAGTCGTTAAAAAAATAAACTAAAAATAAAACAAATTAAAAATACTCGTAAATAATGAAAAACAGTCAGAAGTTCTTACTTCATTAATGGAGAAGAATGGACCTACCTACCTACCTACCTATGGATCTGGTGAAATGATTCAGCAAGGACTTAATTAAGATCAATTTTCAATACTCTTGGAGCACAAAAGGAAACAGTTGCGGCCCTCCAGGAAGAAAAAATTGTCAAAAGGTGCTAAGACTCAATAAAAAAAAAATTATTTCATTTTTTCCACAGTCATAACAAAATAAATGTAAAAATTTTAATTGCATTAAATTGATGAATAAATTTTAATTTTATTTAATTTAATCTAATTAATTAATTAAGTTTAATTTGAGACAGTAAAACTCCAAAAAAAAACCGAGCGCTAATCACCGAAACGCGTAATTTCCCGGTGGCGCGCGAAATACGCGCGCAGTCCACTGGCACGTCCTACCCCAACGAAAAATGAATACACACTGAATTTCCTCCCCGAATTACTCACGCTGCTTGGTTTCTCTCTCAGAGCTGCTCGCGTGTCGCGTCATGTGTATGCATTTTTTAATGCGCACGCGCGCGAGCTGTTGGCTGCGTCGTCTGTCGTGTATGTTTTTTGGCTCTCGGTCATGAGTTTAGTAATTCAAGTCGTTAAAAAAATAAACTAAAAATAAAACAAATTAAAAATACTCGTAAATAATGAAAAACAGTCAGAAGTTCTTACTTCATTAATGGAGAAGAATGGACCTACCTACCTACCTACCTATGGATCTGGTGAAATGATTCAGCAAGGACTTAATTAAGATCAATTTTCAATACTCTTGGAGCACAAAAGGAAACAGTTGCGGCCCTCCAGGAAGAAAAAATTGTCAAAAGGTGCTAAGACTCAATAAAAAAAAAATTATTTCATTTTTTCCACAGTCATAACAAAATAAATGTAAAAATTTTAATTGCATTAAATTGATGAATAAATTTTAATTTTATTTAATTTAATCTAATTAATTAATTAAGTTTAATTTGAGACAGTAAAACTCAAAAAAAAAACCGAGCGCTAATCACCGAAACGCGTAATTTCCCGGTGGCGCGCGAAATACGCGCGCAGTCCACTGGCACGTCCTACCCCAACGAAAAATGAATACACACTGAATTTCCTCCCCGAATTACTCACGCTGCTTGGTTTCTCTCTCAGAGCTGCTCGCGTGTCGCGTCATGTGTATGCATTTTTTAATGCACACGCGCGCGAGCTGTTGGCTGCGTCGTCTGTCGTATGTTTTTTGGCTCTCGGTCATGAGTTCAGTAATTCAAGTCGTTAAAAAAATAAACAAAAAATAAAACAAATTAAAAATACTCGTAAATAATGAAAAACAGTCAGAAGTTCTTACTTCATTAATGGAGAAGAATGGACCTACCTACCTACCTACCTATGGATCTGGTGAAATGATTCAGCAAGGACTTAATTAAGATCAATTTTCAATACTCTTGGAGCACAAAAGGAAACAGTTGCGGCCCTCCAGGAAGAAAAAATTGTCAAAAGGTGCTAAGACTCAATAAAAAAAAAAATTATTTCATTTTTTCCACAGTCATAACAAAATAAATGTAAAAATTTTAATTGCATTAAATTGATGAATAAATTTTAATTTTATTTAATTTAATCTAATTAATTAATTAAGTTTAATTTGAGACAGTAAAACTCCAAAAAAAAAACCGAGCGCTAATCACCGAAACGCGTAATTTCCCGGTGGCGCGCGAAATACGCGCGCAGTCCACTGGCACGTCCTACCCCAACGAAAAATGAATACACACTGAATTTCCTCCCCGAATTACTCACGCTGCTTGGTTTCTCTCTCAGAGCTGCTCGCGTGTCGCGTCATGTGTATGCATTTTTTAATGCGCACGCGCGCGAGCTGTTGGCTGCGTCGTCTGTCGTGTATGTTTTTTGGCTCTCGGTCATGAGTTTAGTAATTCAAGTCGTTAAAAAAATAAACTAAAAATAAAACAAATTAAAAATACTCGTAAATAATGAAAAACAGTCAGAAGTTCTTACTTCATTAATGGAGAAGAATGGACCTACCTACCTACCTACCTATGGATCTGGTGAAATGATTCAGCAAGGACTTAATTAAGATCAATTTTCAATACTCTTGGAGCACAAAAGGAAACAGTTGCGGCCCTCCAGGAAGAAAAAATTGTCAAAAGGTGCTAAGACTCAATAAAAAAAAAATTATTTCATTTTTTCCACAGTCATAACAAAATAAATGTAAAAATTTTAATTGCATTAAATTGATGAATAAATTTTAATTTTATTTAATTTAATCTAATTAATTAATTAAGTTTAATTTGAGACAGTAAAACTCCAAAAAAAAACCGAGCGCTAATCACCGAAACGCGTAATTTCCCGGTGGCGCGCGAAATACGCGCGCAGTCCACTGGCACGTCCTACCCCAACGAAAAATGAATACACACTGAATTTCCTCCCCGAATTACTCACGCTGCTTGGTTTCTCTCTCAGAGCTGCTCGCGTGTCGCGTCATGTGTATGCATTTTTTAATGCGCACGCGCGCGAGCTGTTGGCTGCGTCGTCTGTCGTGTATGTTTTTTGGCTCTCGGTCATGAGTTTAGTAATTCAAGTCGTTAAAAAAATAAACTAAAAATAAAACAAATTAAAAATACTCGTAAATAATGAAAAACAGTCAGAAGTTCTTACTTCATTAATGGAGAAGAATGGACCTACCTACCTACCTACCTATGGATCTGGTGAAATGATTCAGCAAGGACTTAATTAAGATCAATTTTCAATACTCTTGGAGCACAAAAGGAAACAGTTGCGGCCCTCCAGGAAGAAAAAATTGTCAAAAGGTGCTAAGACTCAATAAAAAAAAAATTATTTCATTTTTTCCACAGTCATAACAAAATAAATGTAAAAATTTTAATTGCATTAAATTGATGAATAAATTTTAATTTTATTTAATTTAATCTAATTAATTAATTAAGTTTAATTTGAGACAGTAAAACTCAAAAAAAAAACCGAGCGCTAATCACCGAAACGCGTAATTTCCCGGTGGCGCGCGAAATACGCGCGCAGTCCACTGGCACGTCCTACCCCAACGAAAAATGAATACACACTGAATTTCCTCCCCGAATTACTCACGCTGCTTGGTTTCTCTCTCAGAGCTGCTCGCGTGTCGCGTCATGTGTATGCATTTTTTAATGCACACGCGCGCGAGCTGTTGGCTGCGTCGTCTGTCGTATGTTTTTTGGCTCTCGGTCATGAGTTTAGTAATTCAAGTCGTTAAAAAAATAAACTAAAAATAAAACAAATTAAAAATACTCGTAAATAATGAAAAACAGTCAGAAGTTCTTACTTCATTAATGGAGAAGAATGGACCTACCTACCTACCTACCTATGGATCTGGTGAAATGATTCAGCAAGGACTTAATTAAGATCAATTTTCAATACTCTTGGAGCACAAAAGGAAACAGTTGCGGCCCTCCAGGAAGAAAAAATTGTCAAAAGGTGCTAAGACTCAATAAAAAAAAAAATTATTTCATTTTTTCCACAGTCATAACAAAATAAATGTAAAAATTTTAATTGCATTAAATTGATGAATAAATTTTAATTTTATTTAATTTAATCTAATTAATTAATTAAGTTTAATTTGAGACAGTAAAACTCCAAAAAAAAAACCGAGCGCTAATCACCGAAACGTGTAATTTCCCGGTGGCGCGCGAAATACGCGCGCAGTCCACTGGCACGTCCTACCCCAACGAAAAATGAATACACACTGAATTTCCTCCCCGAATTACTCACGCTGCTTGGTTTCTCTCTCAGAGCTGCTCGCGTGTCGCGTCATGTGTATGCATTTTTTAATGCGCACGCGCGCGAGCTGTTGGCTGCGTCGTCTGTCGTGTATGTTTTTTGGCTCTCGGTCATGAGTTTAGTAATTCAAGTCGTTAAAAAAATAAACTAAAAATAAAACAAATTAAAAATACTCGTAAATAATGAAAAACAGTCAGAAGTTCTTACGTCATTAATGGAGAAGAATGGACCTACCTACCTACCTACCTATGGATCTGGTGAAATGATTCAGCAAGGACTTAATTAAGATCAATTTTCAATACTCTTGGAGCACAAAAGGAAACAGTTGCGGCCCTCCAGGAAGAAAAAATTGTCAAAAGGTGCTAAGACTCAATAAAAAAAAAATTATTTCATTTTTTCCACAGTCATAACAAAATAAATGTAAAAATTTTAATTGCAT
The DNA here is from genome assembly GCA_949715645.1 of Portevinia maculata. NCBI lineage: Eukaryota > Metazoa > Arthropoda > Insecta > Diptera > Syrphidae > Portevinia > Portevinia maculata. The sequence continues at coordinate 38,455 of CATIYB010000024.1, read as the reverse complement.
TAAATTGATGAATAAATTTTAATTTTATTTAATTTAATCTAATTAATTAATTAAGTTTAATTTGAGACAGTAAAACTCCAAAAAAAAACCGAGCGCTAATCACCGAAACGCGTAATTTCCCGGTGGCGCGCGAAATACGCGCGCAGTCCACTGGCACGTCCTACCCCAACGAAAAATGAATACACACTGAATTTCCTCCCCGAATTACTCACGCTGCTTGGTTTCTCTCTCAGAGCTGCTCGCGTGTCGCGTCATGTGTATGCATTTTTTAATGCGCACGCGCGCGAGCTGTTGGCTGCGTCGTCTGTCGTGTATGTTTTTTGGCTCTCGGTCATGAGTTTAGTAATTCAAGTCGTTAAAAAAATAAACTAAAAATAAAACAAATTAAAAATACTCGTAAATAATGAAAAACAGTCAGAAGTTCTTACTTCATTAATGGAGAAGAATGGACCTACCTACCTACCTACCTATGGATCTGGTGAAATGATTCAGCAAGGACTTAATTAAGATCAATTTTCAATACTCTTGGAGCACAAAAGGAAACAGTTGCGGCCCTCCAGGAAGAAAAAATTGTCAAAAGGTGCTAAGACTCAATAAAAAAAAAATTATTTCATTTTTTCCACAGTCATAACAAAATAAATGTAAAAATTTTAATTGCATTAAATTGATGAATAAATTTTAATTTTATTTAATTTAATCTAATTAATTAATTAAGTTTAATTTGAGACAGTAAAACTCAAAAAAAAAACCGAGCGCTAATCACCGAAACGCGTAATTTCCCGGTGGCGCGCGAAATACGCGCGCAGTCCACTGGCACGTCCTACCCCAACGAAAAATGAATACACACTGAATTTCCTCCCCGAATTACTCACGCTGCTTGGTTTCTCTCTCAGAGCTGCTCGCGTGTCGCGTCATGTGTATGCATTTTTTAATGCACACGCGCGCGAGCTGTTGGCTGCGTCGTCTGTCGTATGTTTTTTGGCTCTCGGTCATGAGTTTAGTAATTCAAGTCGTTAAAAAATAAACTAAAAATAAAACAAATTAAAAATACTCGTAAATAATGAAAAACAGTCAGAAGTTCTTACTTCATTAATGGAGAAGAATGGACCTACCTACCTACCTACCTATGGATCTGGTGAAATGATTCAGCAAGGACTTAATTAAGATCAATTTTCAATACTCTTGGAGCACAAAAGGAAACAGTTGCGGCCCTCCAGGAAGAAAAAATTGTCAAAAGGTGCTAAGACTCAATAAAAAAAAAAATTATTTCATTTTTTCCACAGTCATAACAAAATAAATGTAAAAATTTTAATTGCATTAAATTGATGAATAAATTTTAATTTTATTTAATTTAATCTAATTAATTAATTAAGTTTAATTTGAGACAGTAAAACTCCAAAAAAAAAACCGAGCGCTAATCACCGAAACGCGTAATTTCCCGGTGGCGCGCGAAATACGCGCGCAGTCCACTGGCACGTCCTACCCCAACGAAAAATGAATACACACTGAATTTCCTCCCCGAATTACTCACGCTGCTTGGTTTCTCTCTCAGAGCTGCTCGCGTGTCGCGTCATGTGTATGCATTTTTTAATGCGCACGCGCGCGAGCTGTTGGCTGCGTCGTCTGTCGTGTATGTTTTTTGGCTCTCGGTCATGAGTTTAGTAATTCAAGTCGTTAAAAAAATAAACTAAAAATAAAACAAATTAAAAATACTCGTAAATAATGAAAAACAGTCAGAAGTTCTTACTTCATTAATGGAGAAGAATGGACCTACCTACCTACCTACCTATGGATCTGGTGAAATGATTCAGCAAGGACTTAATTAAGATCAATTTTCAATACTCTTGGAGCACAAAAGGAAACAGTTGCGGCCCTCCAGGAAGAAAAAATTGTCAAAAGGTGCTAAGACTCTATAAAAAAAAAATTATTTCATTTTTTCCACAGTCATAACAAAATAAATGTAAAAATTTTAATTGCATTAAATTGATGAATAAATTTTAATTTTATTTAATTTAATCTAATTAATTAATTAAGTTTAATTTGAGACAGTAAAACTCCAAAAAAAAACCGAGCGCTAATCACCGAAACGCGTAATTTCCCGGTGGCGCGCGAAATACGCGCGCAGTCCACTGGCACGTCCTACCCCAACGAAAAATGAATACACACTGAATTTCCTCCCCGAATTACTCACGCTGCTTGGTTTCTCTCTCAGAGCTGCTCGCGTGTCGCGTCATGTGTATGCATTTTTTAATGCGCACGCGCGCGAGCTGTTGGCTGCGTCGTCTGTCGTGTATGTTTTTTGGCTCTCGGTCATGAGTTTAGTAATTCAAGTCGTTAAAAAAATAAACTAAAAATAAAACAAATTAAAAATACTCGTAAATAATGAAAAACAGTCAGAAGTTCTTACTTCATTAATGGAGAAGAATGGACCTACCTACCTACCTACCTATGGATCTGGTGAAATGATTCAGCAAGGACTTAATTAAGATCAATTTTCAATACTCTTGGAGCACAAAAGGAAACAGTTGCGGCCCTCCAGGTAGAAAAAATTGTCAAAAGGTGCTAAGACTCAATAAAAAAAAAAATTATTTCATTTTTTCCACAGTCATAACAAAATAAATGTAAAAATTTTAATTGCATTAAATTGATGAATAAATTTTAATTTTATTTAATTTAATCTAATTAGTTAATTAAGTTTAATTTGAGACAGTAAAACTCCAAAAAAAAACCGAGCGCTAATCACCGAAACGCGTAATTTCCCGGTGGCGCGCGAAATACGCGCGCAGTCCACTGGCACGTCCTACCCCAACGAAAAATGAATACACACTGAATTTCCTCCCCGAATTACTCACGCTGCTTGGTTTCTCTCTCAGAGCTGCTCGCGTGTCGCGTCATGTGTATGCATTTTTTAATGCGCACGCGCGCGAGCTGTTGGCTGCGTCGTCTGTCGTGTATGTTTTTTGGCTCTCGGTCATGAGTGTAGTAATTCAAGTCGTTAAAAAAATAAACTAAAAATAAAACAAATTAAAAATACTCGTAAATAATGAAAAACAGTCAGAAGTTCTTACTTCATTAATGGAGAAGAATGGACCTACCTACCTACCTACCTATGGATCTGGTGAAATGATTCAGCAAGGACTTAATTAAGATCAATTTTCAATACTCTTGGAGCACAAAAGGAAACAGTTGCGGCCCTCCAGGAAGAAAAAATTGTCAAAAGGTGCTAAGACTCAATAAAAAAAAAATTATTTCATTTTTTCCACAGTCATAACAAAATAAATGTAAAAATTTTAATTGCATTAAATTGATGAATAAATTTTAATTTTATTTAATTTAATCTAATTAATTAATTAAGTTTAATTTGAGACAGTAAAACTCCAAAAAAAAACCGAGCGCTAATCACCGAAACGCGTAATTTCCCGGTGGCGCGCGAAATACGCGCGCAGTCCACTGGCACGTCCTACCCCAACGAAAAATGAATACACACTGAATTTCCTCCCCGAATTACTCACGCTGCTTGGTTTCTCTCTCAGAGCTGCTCGCGTGTCGCGTCATGTGTATGCATTTTTTAATGCGCACGCGCGCGAGCTGTTGGCTGCGTCGTCTGTCGTGTATGTTTTTTGGCTCTCGGTCATGAGTTTAGTAATTCAAGTCGTTAAAAAAATAAACTAAAAATAAAACAAATTAAAAATACTCGTAAATAATGAAAAACAGTCAGAAGTTCTTACTTCATTAATGGAGAAGAATGGACCTACCTACCTACCTACCTATGGATCTGGTGAAATGATTCAGCAAGGACTTAATTAAGATCAATTTTCAATACTCTTGGAGCACAAAAGAAAACAGTTGCGGCCCTCCAGGTAGAAAAAATTGTCAAAAGGTGCTAAGACTCAATAAAAAAAAAAATTATTTCATTTTTTCCACAGTCATAACAAAATAAATGTAAAAATTTTAATTGCATTAAATTGATGAATAAATTTTAATTTTATTTAATTTAATCTAATTAATTAATTAAGTTTAATTTGAGACAGTAAAACTCCAAAAAAAAACCGAGCGCTAATCTCCGAAACGCGTAATTTCCCGGTGGCGCGCGAAATACGCGCGCAGTCCACTGGCACGTCCTACCCCAACGAAAAATGAATACACACTGAATTTCCTCCCCGAATTACTCACGCTGCTTGGTTTCTCTCTCAGAGCTGCTCGCGTGTCGCGTCATGTGTATGCATTTTTTAATGCGCACGCGCGCGAGCTGTTGGCTGCGTCGTCTGTCGTGTATGTTTTTTGGCTCTCGGTCATGAGTTTAGTAATTCAAGTCGTTAAAAAAATAAACTAAAAATAAAACAAATTAAAAATACTCGTAAATAATGAAAAACAGTCAGAAGTTCTTACTTCATTAATGGAGAAGAATGGACCTACCTACCTACCTACCTATGGATCTGGTGAAATGATTCAGCAAGGACTTAATTAAGATCAATTTTCAATACTAATCACCGAAACGCGTAATTTCCCGGTGGCGCGCGAAATACGCGCGCAGTCCACTGGCACGTCCTACCCCAACGAAAAATGAATACACACTGAATTTCCTCCCCGAATTACTCACGCTGCTTGGTTTCTCTCTCAGAGCTGCTCGCGTGTCGCGTCATGTGTATGCATTTTTTAATGCGCACGCGCGCGAGCTGTTGGCTGCGTCGTCTGTCGTGTATGTTTTTTGGCTCTCGGTCATGAGTTTAGTAATTCAAGTCGTTAAAAAAATAAACTAAAAATAAAACAAATTAAAAATACTCGTAAATAATGAAAAACAGTCAGAAGTTCTTACTTCATTAATGGAGAAGAATGGACCTACCTACCTACCTACCTATGGATCTGGTGAAATGATTCAGCAAGGACTTAATTAAGATCAATTTTCAATACTCTTGGAGCACAAAAGGAAACAGTTGCGGCCCTCCAGGAAGAAAAAATTGTCAAAAGGTGCTAAGACTCAATAAAAAAAAAATTATTTCATTTTTTCCACAGTCATAACAAAATAAATGTAAAAATTTTAATTGCATTAAATTGATGAATAAATTTTAATTTTATTTAATTTAATCTAATTAATTAATTAAGTTTAATTTGAGACAGTAAAACTCAAAAAAAAAACCGAGCGCTAATCACCGAAACGCGTAATTTCCCGGTGGCGCGCGAAATACGCGCGCAGTCCACTGGCACGTCCTACCCCAACGAAAAATGAATACACACTGAATTTCCTCCCCGAATTACTCACGCTGCTTGGTTTCTCTCTCAGAGCTGCTCGCGTGTCGCGTCATGTGTATGCATTTTTTAATGCACACGCGCGCGAGCTGTTGGCTGCGTCGTCTGTCGTATGTTTTTTGGCTCTCGGTCATGAGTTTAGTAATTCAAGTCGTTAAAAAAATAAACTAAAAATAAAACAAATTAAAAATACTCGTAAATAATGAAAAACAGTCAGAAGTTCTTACTTCATTAATGGAGAAGAATGGACCTACCTACCTACCTACCTATGGATCTGGTGAAATGATTCAGCAAGGACTTAATTAAGATCAATTTTCAATACTCTTGGAGCACAAAAGGAAACAGTTGCGGCCCTCCAGGAAGAAAAAATTGTCAAAAGGTGCTAAGACTCAATAAAAAAAAAAATTATTTCATTTTTTCCACAGTCATAACAAAATAAATGTAAAAATTTTAATTGCATTAAATTGATGAATAAATTTTAATTTTATTTAATTTAATCTAATTAATTAATTAAGTTTAATTTGAGACAGTAAAACTCCAAAAAAAAACCGAGCGCTAATCACCGAAACGCGTAATTTCCCGGTGGCGCGCGAAATACGCGCGCAGTCCACTGGCACGTCCTACCCCAACGAAAAATGAATACACACTGAATTTCCTCCCCGAATTACTCACGCTGCTTGGTTTCTCTCTCAGAGCTGCTCGCGTGTCGCGTCATGTGTATGCATTTTTTAATGCGCACGCGCGCGAGCTGTTGGCTGCGTCGTCTGTCGTGTATGTTTTTTGGCTCTCGGTCATGAGTTTAGTAATTCAAGTCGTTAAAAAAATAAACTAAAAATAAAACAAATTAAAAATACTCGTAAATAATGAAAAACAGTCAGAAGTTCTTACTTCATTAATGGAGAAGAATGGACCTACCTACCTACCTACCTATGGATCTGGTGAAATGATTCAGCAAGGACTTAATTAAGATCAATTTTCAATACTCTTGGAGCACAAAAGGAAACAGTTGCGGCCCTCCAGGAAGAAAAAATTGTCAAAAGGTGCTAAGACTCTATAAAAAAAAAATTATTTCATTTTTTCCACAGTCATAACAAAATAAATGTAAAAATTTTAATTGCATTAAATTGATGAATAAATTTTAATTTTATTTAATTTAATCTAATTAATTAATTAAGTTTAATTTGAGACAGTAAAACTCCAAAAAAAAACCGAGCGCTAATCACCGAAACGCGTAATTTCCCGGTGGCGCGCGAAATACGCGCGCAGTCCACTGGCACGTCCTACCCCAACGAAAAATGAATACACACTGAATTTCCTCCCCGAATTACTCACGCTGCTTGGTTTCTCTCTCAGAGCTGCTCGCGTGTCGCGTCATGTGTATGCATTTTTTAATGCGCACGCGCGCGAGCTGTTGGCTGCGTCGTCTGTCGTGTATGTTTTTTGGCTCTCGGTCATGAGTTTAGTAATTCAAGTCGTTAAAAAAATAAACTAAAAATAAAACAAATTAAAAATACTCGTAAATAATGAAAAACAGTCAGAAGTTCTTACTTCATTAATGGAGAAGAATGGACCTACCTACCTACCTACCTATGGATCTGGTGAAATGATTCAGCAAGGACTTAATTAAGATCAATTTTCAATACTCTTGGAGCACAAAAGGAAACAGTTGCGGCCCTCCAGGTAGAAAAAATTGTCAAAAGGTGCTAAGACTCAATAAAAAAAAAAATTATTTCATTTTTTCCACAGTCATAACAAAATAAATGTAAAAATTTTAATTGCATTAAATTGATGAATAAATTTTAATTTTATTTAATTTAATCTAATTAGTTAATTAAGTTTAATTTGAGACAGTAAAACTCCAAAAAAAAACCGAGCGCTAATCACCGAAACGCGTAATTTCCCGGTGGCGCGCGAAATACGCGCGCAGTCCACTGGCACGTCCTACCCCAACGAAAAATGAATACACACTGAATTTCCTCCCCGAATTACTCACGCTGCTTGGTTTCTCTCTCAGAGCTGCTCGCGTGTCGCGTCATGTGTATGCATTTTTTAATGCGCACGCGCGCGAGCTGTTGGCTGCGTCGTCTGTCGTGTATGTTTTTTGGCTCTCGGTCATGAGTTTAGTAATTCAAGTCGTTAAAAAAATAAACTAAAAATAAAACAAATTAAAAATACTCGTAAATAATGAAAAACAGTCAGAAGTTCTTACTTCATTAATGGAGAAGAATGGACCTACCTACCTACCTACCTATGGATCTGGTGAAATGATTCAGCAAGGACTTAATTAAGATCAATTTTCAATACTCTTGGAGCACAAAAGGAAACAGTTGCGGCCCTCCAGGAAGAAAAAATTGTCAAAAGGTGCTAAGACTCAATAAAAAAAAAATTATTTCATTTTTTCCACAGTCATAACAAAATAAATGTAAAAATTTTAATTGCATTAAATTGATGAATAAATTTTAATTTTATTTAATTTAATCTAATTAATTAATTAAGTTTAATTTGAGACAGTAAAACTCCAAAAAAAAACCGAGCGCTAATCACCGAAACGCGTAATATCCCGGTGGCGCGCGAAATACGCGCGCAGTCCACTGGCACGTCCTACCCCAACGAAAAATGAATACACACTGAATTTCCTCCCCGAATTACTCACGCTGCTTGGTTTCTCTCTCAGAGCTGCTCGCGTGTCGCGTCATGTGTATGCATTTTTTAATGCGCACGCGCGCGAGCTGTTGGCTGCGTCGTCTGTCGTGTATGTTTTTTGGCTCTCGGTCATGAGTTTAGTAATTCAAGTCGTTAAAAAAATAAACTAAAAATAAAACAAATTAAAAATACTCGTAAATAATGAAAAACAGTCAGAAGTTCTTACTTCATTAATGGAGAAGAATGGACCTACCTACCTACCTACCTATGGATCTGGTGAAATGATTCAGCAATGACTTAATTAAGATCAATTTTCAATACTCTTGGAGCACAAAAGGAAACAGTTGCGGCCCTCCAGGTAGAAAAAATTGTCAAAAGGTGCTAAGACTCAATAAAAAAAAAAATTATTTCATTTTTTCCACAGTCATAACAAAATAAATGTAAAAATTTTAATTGCATTAAATTGATGAATAAATTTTAATTTTATTTAATTTAATCTAATTAATTAATTAAGTTTAATTTGAGACAGTAAAACTCCAAAAAAAAACCGAGCGCTAATCACCGAAACGCGTAATTTCCCGGTGGCGCGCGAAATACGCGCGCAGTCCACTGGCACGTCCTACCCCAACGAAAAATGAATACACACTGAATTTCCTCCCCGAATTACTCACGCTGCTTGGTTTCTCTCTCAGAGCTGCTCGCGTGTCGCGTCATGTGTATGCATTTTTTAATGCGCACGCGCGCGAGCTGTTGGCTGCGTCGTCTGTCGTGTATGTTTTTTGGCTCTCGGTCATGAGTTTAGTAATTCAAGTCGTTAAAAAAATAAACTAAAAATAAAACAAATTAAAAATACTCGTAAATAATGAAAAACAGTCAGAAGTTCTTACTTCATTAATGGAGAAGAATGGACCTACCTACCTATGGATCTGGTGAAATGATTCAGCAAGGACTTAATTAAGATCAATTTTCAATACTAATCACCGAAACGCGTAATTTCCCGGTGGCGCGCGAAATACGCGCGCAGTCCACTGGCACGTCCTACCCCAACGAAAAATGAATACACACTGAATTTCCTCCCCGAATTACTCACGCTGCTTGGTTTCTCTCTCAGAGCTGCTCGCGTGTCGCGTCATGTGTATGCATTTTTTAATGCGCACGCGCGCGAGCTGTTGGCTGCGTCGTCTGTCGTGTATGTTTTTTGGCTCTCGGTCATGAGTTTAGTAATTCAAGTCGTTAAAAAAATAAACTAAAAATAAAACAAATTAAAAATACTCGTAAATAATGAAAAACAGTCAGAAGTTCTTACTTCATTAATGGAGAAGAATGGACCTACCTACCTACCTACCTATGGATCTGGTGAAATGATTCAGCAAGGACTTAATTAAGATCAATTTTCAATACTCTTGGAGCACAAAAGGAAACAGTTGCGGCCCTCCAGGAAGAAAAAATTGTCAAAAGGTGCTAAGACTCAATAAAAAAAAAATTATTTCATTTTTTCCACAGTCATAACAAAATAAATGTAAAAATTTTAATTGCATTAAATTGATGAATAAATTTTAATTTTATTTAATTTAATCTAATTAATTAATTAAGTTTAATTTGAGACAGTAAAACTCCAAAAAAAAACCGAGCGCTAATCACCGAAACGCGTAATTTCCCGGTGGCGCGCGAAATACGCGCGCAGTCCACTGGCACGTCCTACCCCAACGAAAAATGAATACACACTGAATTTCCTCCCCGAATTACTCACGCTGCTTGGTTTCTCTCTCAGAGCTGCTCGCGTGTTGCGTCATGTGTATGCATTTTTTAATGCGCACGCGCGCGAGCTGTTGGCTGCGTCGTCTGTCGTGTATGTTTTTTGGCTCTCGGTCATGAGTTTAGTAATTCAAGTCGTTAAAAAAATAAACTAAAAATAAAACAAATTAAAAATACTCGTAAATAATGAAAAACAGTCAGAAGTTCTTACTTCATTAATGGAGAAGAATGGACCTACCTACCTACCTACCTATGGATCTGGTGAAATGATTCAGCAAGGACTTAATTAAGATCAATTTTCAATACTCTTGGAGCACAAAAGGAAACAGTTGCGGCCCTCCAGGAAGAAAAAATTGTCAAAAGGTGCTAAGACTCAATAAAAAAAAAATTATTTCATTTTTTCCACAGTCATAACAAAATAAATGTAAAAATTTTAATTGCATTAAATTGATGAATAAATTTTAATTTTATTTAATTTAATCTAATTAATTAATTAAGTTTAATTTGAGACAGTAAAACTCCAAAAAAAAACCGAGCGCTAATCACCGAAACGCGTAATTTCCCGGTGGCGCGCGAAATACGCGCGCAGTCCACTGGCACGTCCTACCCCAACGAAAAATGAATACACACTGAATTTCCTCCCCGAATTACTCACGCTGCTTGGTTTCTCTCTCAGAGCTGCTCGCGTGTCGCGTCATGTGTATGCATTTTTTAATGCGCACGCGCGCGAGCTGTTGGCTGCGTCGTCTGTCGTGTATGTTTTTTGGCTCTCGGTCATGAGTTTAGTAATTCAAGTCGTTAAAAAAATAAACTAAAAATAAAACAAATTAAAAATACTCGTAAATAATGAAAAACAGTCAGAAGTTCTTACTTCATTAATGGAGAAGAATGGACCTACCTACCTACCTACCTATGGATCTGGTGAAATGATTCAGCAAGGACTTAATTAAGATCAATTTTCAATACTCTTGGAGCACAAAAGGAAACAGTTGCGGCCCTCCAGGAAGAAAAAATTGTCAAAAGGTGATAAGACTCAATAAAAAAAAAAATATTTCATTTTTTCCACAGTCATAACAAAATAAATGTAAAAATTTTAATTGCATTAAATTGCTGAATAAATTTTAATTTTATTTAATTTAATCTAATTAATTAATTAAGTTTAATTTGAGACAGTAAAACTCCAAAAAAAACCGAGCGCTAATCACCGAAACGCGTAATTTCCCGGTGGCGCGCGAAATACGCGCGCAGTCCACTGGCACGTCCTACCCCAACGAAAAATGAATACACACTGAATTTCCTCCCCGAATTACTCACGCTGCTTGGTTTCTCTCTCAGAGCTGCTCGCGTGTCGCGTCATGTGTATGCATTTTTTAATGCGCACGCGCGCGAGCTGTTGGCTGCGTCGTCTGTCGTGTATGTTTTTTGGCTCTCGGTCATGAGTTTAGTAATTCAAGTCGTTAAAAAAATAAACTAAAAATAAAACAAATTAAAAATACTCGTAAATAATGAAAAACAGTCAGAAGTTCTTACTTCATTAATGGAGAAGAATGGACCTACCTACCTACCTACCTATGGATCTGGTGAAATGATTCAGCAAGGACTTAATTAAGATCAATTTTCAATACTCTTGGAGCACAAAAGGAAACAGTTGCGGCCCTCCAGGAAGAAAAAATTGTCAAAAGGTGCTAAGACTCAATAAAAAAAAAAATTATTTCATTTTTTCCACAGTCATAACAAAATAAAAGTAAAAATTTTAATTGCATTAAATTGATGAATAAATTTTAATTTTATTTAATTTAATCTAATTAATTAATTAAGTTTAATTTGAGACAGTAAAACTCCAAAAAAAACCGAACGCTAATCACCGAAACGCGTAATTTCCCGGTGGCGCGCGAAATACGCGCGCAGTCCACTGGCGCGTCCTACCCCAACGAAAAATGAATACACACTGAATTTCCTCCCCGAATTACTCACCCTGCTTGGTTTCTCTCTCAGAGCTGCTCGCGTGTCGCGTCATGTGTATGCATTTTTTAATGCGCACGCGCGCGAGCTGTTGGCTGCGTCGTCTGTCGTGTATGTTTTTTGGCTCTCGGTCATGAGTTTAGTAATTCAAGTCGTTAAAAAAATAAACTAAAAATAAAACAAATTAAAAATACTCGTAAATAATGAAAAACAGTCAGAAGTTCTTACTTCATTAATGGAGAAGAATGGACCTACCTACCTACCTACCTATGGATCTGGTGAAATGATTCAGCAAGGACTTAATTAAGATCAATTTTCAATACTCTTGGAGCACAAAAGGAAACAGTTGCGGCCCTCCAGGAAGAAAAAATTGTCAAAAGGTGCTAAGACTCAATAAAAAAAAAATTATTTCATTTTTTCCACAGTCTTAACAAAATAAATGTAAAAATTTTAATTGCATTAAATTGATGAATACATTTTAATTTTATTTAATTTAATCTAATTAATTAATTAAGTTTAATTTGAGACAGTAAAACTCCAAAAAAAACCGAACGCTAATCACCGAAACGCGTAATTTCCCGGTGGCGCGCGAAATACGCGCGCAGTCCACTGGCGCGTCCTACCCCAACGAAAAATGAATACACACTGAATTTCCTCCCCGAATTACTTACGCTGCTTGGTTTCTCTCTCAGAGCTGCTCGCGTGTCGCGTCATGTGTATGCATTTTTTAATGCGCACGCGCGCGAGCTGTTGGCTGCGTCGTCTGTCGTGTATGTTTTTTGGCTCTCGGTCATGAGTTTAGTAATTCAAGTCGTTAAAAAAATAAACTAAAAATAAAACAAATTAAAAATACTCGTAAATAATGAAAAACAGTCAGAAGTTCTTACTTTATTAATGGAGAAGAATGGACCTACCTACCTACCTACCTATGGATCTGGTGAAATGATTCAGCAAGGACTTAATTAAGATCAATTTTCAATACTCTTGGAGCACAAAAGGAAACAGTTGCGGCCCTCCAGGAAGAAAAAATTGTCAAAAGGTGCTAAGACTCAATAAAAAAAAAAATTATTTCATTTTTTCCACAGTCATAACAAAATAAATGTAAAAATTTTAATTGCATTAAATTGATGAATAAATTTTAATTTTATTTAATTTAATCTAATTAATTAATTAAGTTTAATTTGAGACAGTAAAACTCCAAAAAAAACCGAGCGCTAATCACCGAAACGCGTAATTTCCCGGTGGCGCGCGAAATACGCGCGCAGTCCACTGGCACGTCCTACCCCAACGAAAAATGAATACACACTGAATTTCCTCTCCGAATTACTCACGCTGCTTGGTTTCTCTCTCAGAGCTGCTCGCGTGTCGCGTCATGTGTATGCATTTTTTAATGCGCACGCGCGCGAGCTGTTGGCTGCGTCGTCTGTCGTGTATGTTTTTTGGCTCTCGGTCATGAGTTTAGTAATTCAAGTCGTTAAAAAAATAAACTAAAAATAAAACAAATTAAAAATACTCGTAAATAATGAAAAACAGTCAGAAGTTCTTACTTCATTAATGGAGAAGAATGGACCTACCTACCTACCTACCTATGGATCTGGTGAAATGATTCAGCAAGGACTTAATTAAGATCAATTTTCAATACTCTTGGAGCACAAAAGGAAACAGTTGCGGCCCTCCAGGAAGAAAAAAATTGGCAAAAGGTGCTAAGACTCAATAAAAAAAAAAATTATTTCATTTTTTCCACAGTCATAACAAAATAAATGTAAAAATTTTAATTGCATTAAATTGATGAATAAATTTTAATTTTATTTAATTTAATCTAATTAATTAATTAAGTTTAATTTGAGACAGTAAAACTCCAAAAAAAACCGAGCGCTAATCACCGAAACGCGTAATTTCCCGGTGGCGCGCGAAATACGCGCGCAGTCCACTGGCACGTCCTACCCCAACGAAAAATGAATACACACTGAATTTCCTCCCCGAATTACTCACGCTGCTTGGTTTCTCTCTCAGAGCTGCTCGCGTGTCGCGTCATGTGTATGCATTTTTTAATGCGCACGCGCGCGAGCTGTTGGCTGCGTCGTCTGTCGTGTATGTTTTTTGGCTCTCGGTCATGAGTTTAGTAATTCAAGTCGTTAAAAAAATAAACTAAAAATAAAACAAATTAAAAATACTCGTAAATAATGAAAAACAGTCAGAAGTTCTTACTTCATTAATGGAGAAGAATGGACCTACCTACCTACCTACCTATGGATCTGGTGAAATGATTCAGCAAGGACTTAATTAAGATCAATTTTCAATACTCTTGGAGCACAAAAGGAAACAGTTGCGGCCCTCCAGGAAGAAAAAATTGTCAAAAGGTGCTAAGACTCAATAAAAAAAAAATTATTTCATTTTTTCCACAGTCATAACAAAATAAATGTAAAAATTTTAATTGCATTAAATTGATGAATAAATTTTAATTTTATTTAATTTAATCTAATTAATTAATTAAGTTTAATTTGAGACAGTAAAACTCCAAAAAAAACCGAGCGCTAATCACCGAAACGCGTAATTTCCCGGTGGCGCGCGAAATACGCGCGCAGTCCACTGGCACGTCCTACCCCAACGAAAAATGAATACACACTGAATTTCCTCCCCGAATTACTCACGCTGCTTGGTTTCTCTCTCAGAGCTGCTCGCGTGTCGCGTCATGTGTATGCATTTTTTAATGCGCACGCGCGCGAGCTGTTGGCTGCGTCGTCTGTCGTGTATGTTTTTTGGCTCTCGGTCATGAGTTTAGTAATTCAAGTCGTTAAAAAAATAAACTAAAAATAAAACAAATTAAAAATACTCGTAAATAATGAAAAACAGTCAGAAGTTCTTACTTCATTAATGGAGAAGAATGGACCTACCTACCTACCTACCTATGGATCTGGTGAAATGATTCAGCAAGGACTTAATTAAGATCAATTTTCAATACTCTTGGAGCACAAAAGGAAAGAGTTGCGGCCCTCCAGGAAGAAAAAATTGTCAAAAGGTGCTAAGACTCAATAAAAAAAAAATTATTTCATTTTTTCCACAGTCATAACAAAATAAATGTAAAAATTTTAATTGCATTAAATTGATGAATAAATTTTAATTTTATTTAATTTAATCTAATTAATTAATTAAGTTTAATTTGAGACAGTAAAACTCCAAAAAAAACCGAGCGCTAATCACCGAAACGCGTAATTTCCCGGTGGCGCGCGAAATACGCGCGCAGTCCACTGGCACGTCCTACCCCAACGAAAAATGAATACACACTGAATTTCCTCTCCGAATTACTCACGCTGCTTGGTTTCTCTCTCAGAGCTGCTCGCGTGTCGCGTCATGTGTATGCATTTTTTAATGCGCACGCGCGCGAGCTGTTGGCTGCGTCGTCTGTCGTGTATGTTTTTTGGCTCTCGGTCATGAGTTTAGTAATTCAAGTCGTTAAAAAAATAAACTAAAAATAAAACAAATTAAAAATACTCGTAAATAATGAAAAACAGTCAGAAGTTCTTACTTCATTAATGGAGAAGAATGGACCTACCTACCTACCTACCTATGGATCTGGTGAAATGATTCAGCAAGGACTTAATTAAGATCAATTTTCAATACTCTTGGAGCACAAAAGGAAACAGTTGCGGCCCTCCAGGAAGAAAAAATTGTCAAAAGGTGCTAAGACTCAATAAAAAAAAAATTATTTCATTTTTTCCACAGTCATAACAAAATAAATGTAAAAATTTTAATTGCATTAAATTGATGAATAAATTTTAATTTTATTTAATTTAATCTAATTAATTAATTAAGTTTAATTTGAGACAGTAAAACTCCAAAAAAACCGAGCGCTAATCACCGAAACGCGTAATTTCCCGGTGGCGCGCGAAATACGCGCGCAGTCCACTGGCACGTCCTACCCCAACGAAAAATGAATACACACTGAATTTCCTCCCCGAATTACTCACGCTGCTTGGTTTCTCTCTCAGAGCTGCTCGCGTGTCGCGTCATGTGTATGCATTTTTTAATGCGCACGCGCGCGAGCTGTTGGCTGCGTCGTCTGTCGTGTATGTTTTTTGGCTCTCGGTCATGAGTTTAGTAATTCAAGTCGTTAAAAAAATAAACTAAAAATAAAACAAATTAAAAATACTCGTAAATAATGAAAAACAGTCAGAAGTTCTTACTTCATTAATGGAGAAGAATGGACCTACCTACCTACCTAGCTATGGATCTGGTGAAATGATTCAGCAAGGACTTAATTAAGATCAATTTTCAATACTCTTGGAGCACAAAAGGAAACAGTTGAATCCCTCCAGGAAGAAAAAATTGTCAAAAGGTGCTAAGACTCAATAAAAAAAAAAATTATTTCATTTTTTCCACAGTCATAACAAAATAAATGTAAAAATTTTAATTGCATTAAATTGATGAATAAATTTTAATTTTATTTAATTTAATCTAATTAATTAATTAAGTTTAATTTGAGACAGTAAAACTCCAAAAAAAACCGAGCGCTAATCACCGAAACGCGTAATTTCCCGGTGGCGCGCGAAATACGCGCGCAGTCCACTGGCACGTCCTACCCCAACGAAAAATGAATACACACTGAATTTCCTCCCCGAATTACTCACGCTGCTTGGTTTCTCTCTCAGAGCTGCTCGCGTGTCGCGTCATGTGTATGCATTTTTTAATGCGCACGCGCGCGAGCTGTTGGCTGCGTCGTCTGTCGTGTATGTTTTTTGGCTCTCGGTCATGAGTTTAGTAATTCAAGTCGTTAAAAAAATAAACTAAAAATAAAACAAATTAAAAATACTCGTAAATAATGAAAAACAGTCAGAAGTTCTTACTTCATTAATGGAGAAGAATGGACCTACCTACCTACCTACCTATGGATCTGGTGAAATGATTCAGCAAGGACTTAATTAAGATCAATTTTCAATACTCTTGGAGCACAAAAGGAAACAGTTGCGGCCCTCCAGGAAGAAAAAAATTGGCAAAAGGTGCTAAGACTCAATAAAAAAAAAAATTATTTCATTTTTTCCACAGTCATAACAAAATAAATGTAAAAATTTTAATTGCATTAAATTGATGAATAAATTTTAATTTTATTTAATTTAATCTAATTAATTAATTAAGTTTAATTTGAGACAGTAAAACTCCAAAAAAAACCGAGCGCTAATCACCGAAACGCGTAATTTCCCGGTGGCGCGCGAAATACGCGCGCAGTCCACTGGCACGTCCTACCCCAACGAAAAATGAATACACACTGAATTTCCTCCCCGAATTACTCACGCTGCTTGGTTTCTCTCTCAGAGCTGCTCGCGTGTCGCGTCATGTGTATGCATTTTTTAATGCGCACGCGCGCGAGCTGTTGGCTGCGTCGTCTGTCGTGTATGTTTTTTGGCTCTCGGTCATGAGTTTAGTAATTCAAGTCGTTAAAAAAATAAACTAAAAATAAAACAAATTAAAAATACTCGTAAATAATGAAAAACAGTCAGAAGTTCTTACTTCATTAATGGAGAAGAATGGACCTACCTACCTACCTACCTATGGATCTGGTGAAATGATTCAGCAAGGACTTAATTAAGATCAATTTTCAATACTCTTGGAGCACAAAAGGAAACAGTTGCGGCCCTCCAGGAAGAAAAAATTGTCAAAAGGTGCTAAGACTCAATAAAAAAAAAATTATTTCATTTTTTCCACAGTCATAACAAAATAAATGTAAAAATTTTAATTGCATTAAATTGATGAATAAATTTTAATTTTATTTAATTTAATCTAATTAATTAATTAAGTTTAATTTGAGACAGTAAAACTCCAAAAAAAACCGAGCGCTAATCACCGAAACGCGTAATTTCCCGGTGGCGCGCGAAATACGCGCGCAGTCCACTGGCACGTCCTACCCCAACGAAAAATGAATACACACTGAATTTCCTCCCCGAATTACTCACGCTGCTTGGTTTCTCTCTCAGAGCTGCTCGCGTGTCGCGTCATGTGTATGCATTTTTTAATGCGCACGCGCGCGAGCTGTTGGCTGCGTCGTCTGTCGTGTATGTTTTTTGGCTCTCGGTCATGAGTTTAGTAATTCAAGTCGTTAAAAAAATAAACTAAAAATAAAACAAATTAAAAATACTCGTAAATAATGAAAAACAGTCAGAAGTTCTTACTTCATTAATGGAGAAGAATGGACCTACCTACCTACCTACCTATGGATCTGGTGAAATGATTCAGCAAGGACTTAATTAAGATCAATTTTCAATACTCTTGGAGCACAAAAGGAAAGAGTTGCGGCCCTCCAGGAAGAAAAAATTGTCAAAAGGTGCTAAGACTCAATAAAAAAAAAATTATTTCATTTTTTCCACAGTCATAACAAAATAAATGTAAAAATTTTAATTGCATTAAATTGATGAATAAATTTTAATTTTATTTAATTTAATCTAATTAATTAATTAAGTTTAATTTGAGACAGTAAAACTCCAAAAAAAACCGAGCGCTAATCACCGAAACGCGTAATTTCCCGGTGGCGCGCGAAATACGCGCGCAGTCCACTGGCACGTCCTACCCCAACGAAAAATGAATACACACTGAATTTCCTCTCCGAATTACTCACGCTGCTTGGTTTCTCTCTCAGAGCTGCTCGCGTGTCGCGTCATGTGTATGCATTTTTTAATGCGCACGCGCGCGAGCTGTTGGCTGCGTCGTCTGTCGTGTATGTTTTTTGGCTCTCGGTCATGAGTTTAGTAATTCAAGTCGTTAAAAAAATAAACTAAAAATAAAACAAATTAAAAATACTCGTAAATAATGAAAAACAGTCAGAAGTTCTTACTTCATTAATGGAGAAGAATGGACCTACCTACCTACCTACCTATGGATCTGGTGAAATGATTCAGCAAGGACTTAATTAAGATCAATTTTCAATACTCTTGGAGCACAAAAGGAAACAGTTGCGGCCCTCCAGGAAGAAAAAATTGTCAAAAGGTGCTAAGACTCAATAAAAAAAAAATTATTTCATTTTTTCCACAGTCATAACAAAATAAATGTAAAAATTTTAATTGCATTAAATTGATGAATAAATTTTAATTTTATTTAATTTAATCTAATTAATTAATTAAGTTTAATTTGAGACAGTAAAACTCCAAAAAAACCGAGCGCTAATCACCGAAACGCGTAATTTCCCGGTGGCGCGCGAAATACGCGCGCAGTCCACTGGCACGTCCTACCCCAACGAAAAATGAATACACACTGAATTTCCTCCCCGAATTACTCACGCTGCTTGGTTTCTCTCTCAGAGCTGCTCGCGTGTCGCGTCATGTGTATGCATTTTTTAATGCGCACGCGCGCGAGCTGTTGGCTGCGTCGTCTGTCGTGTATGTTTTTTGGCTCTCGGTCATGAGTTTAGTAATTCAAGTCGTTAAAAAAATAAACTAAAAATAAAACAAATTAAAAATACTCGTAAATAATGAAAAACAGTCAGAAGTTCTTACTTCATTAATGGAGAAGAATGGACCTACCTACCTACCTAGCTATGGATCTGGTGAAATGATTCAGCAAGGACTTAATTAAGATCAATTTTCAATACTCTTGGAGCACAAAAGGAAACAGTTGCGGCCCTCCAGGAAGAAAAAATTGTCAAAAGGTGCTAAGACTCAATAAAAAAAAAAATTATTTCATTTTTTCCACAGTCATAACAAAATAAATGTAAAAATTTTAATTGCATTAAATTGATGAATAAATTTTAATTTTATTTAATTTAATCTAATTAATTAATTAAGTTTAATTTGAGACAGTAAAACTCCAAAAAAAACCGAGCGCTAATCACCGAAACGCGTAATTTCCCGGTGGCGAGCGAAATACGCGCGCAGTCCACTGGCACGTCCTACCCCAACGAAAAATGAATACACACTGAATTTCCTCCCCGAATTACTCACGCTGCTTGGTTTCTCTCTCAGAGCTGCTCGCGTGTCGCGTCATGTGTATGCATTTTTTAATGCGCACGCGCGCGAGCTGTTGGCTGCGTCGTCTGTCGTGTATGTTTTTTGGCTCTCGGTCATGAGTTTAGTAATTCAAGTCGTTAAAAAAATAAACTAAAAATAAAACAAATTAAAAATACTCGTAAATAATGAAAAACAGTCAGAAGTTCTTACTTCATTAATGGAGAAGAATGGACCTACCTACCTACCTAGCTATGGATCTGGTGAAATGATTCAGCAAGGACTTAATTAAGATCAATTTTCAATACTCTTGGAGCACAAAAGGAAACAGTTGCGGCCCTCCAGGAAGAAAAAATTGTCAAAAGGTGCTAAGACTCAATAAAAAAAAAAATTATTTCATTTTTTCCACAGTCATAACAAAATAAATGTAAAAATTTTAATTGCATTAAATTGATGAATAAATTTTAATTTTATTTAATTTAATCTAATTAATTAATTAAGTTTAATTTGAGACAGTAAAACTCCAAAAAAAACCGAGCGCTAATCACCGAAACGCGTAATTTCCCGGTGGCGCGCGAAATACGCGCGCAGTCCACTGGCACGTCCTACCCCAACGAAAAATTAATACACACTGAATTTCCTCCCCGAATTACTCACGCTGCTTGGTTTCTCTCTCAGAGCTGCTCGCGTGTCGCGTCATGTGTATGCATTTTTTAATGCGCACGCGCGCGAGCTGTTGGCTGCGTCGTCTGTCGTGTATGTTTTTTGGCTCTCGGTCATGAGTTTAGTAATTCAAGTCGTTAAAAAAATAAACTAAAAATAAAACAAATTAAAAATACTCGTAAATAATGAAAAACAGTCAGAAGTTCTTACTTCATTAATGGAGAAGAATGGACCTACCTACCTACCTACCTATGGATCTGGTGAAATGATTCAGCAAGGACTTAATTAAGATCAATTTTCAATACTCTTGGAGCACAAAAGGAAACAGTTGCGGCCCTCCAGGAAGAAAAAATTGTCAAAAGGTGCTAAGACTCAATAAAAAAAAAAATTATTTCATTTTTTCCACAGTCATAACAAAATAAATGTAAAAATTTTAATTGCATTAAATTGATGAATAAATTTTAATTTTATTTAATTTAATCTAATTAATTAAGTTTAATTTGAGACAGTAAAACTCCAAAAAAAACCGAGCGCTAATCACCGAAACGCGTAATTTCCCGGTGGCGCGCGAAATACGCGCGCAGTCCACTGGCACGTCCTACCCCAACGAAAAATGAATACACACTGAATTTCCTCCCCGAATTACTCACGCTGCTTGGTTTCTCTCTCAGAGCTGCTCGCGTGTCGCGTCATGTGTATGCATTTTTTAATGCGCACGCGCGCGAGCTGTTGGCTGCGTCGTCTGTCGTGTATGTTTTTTGGCTCTCGGTCATGAGTTTAGTAATTCAAGTCGTTAAAAAAATAAACTAAAAATAAAACAAATTAAAAATACTCGTAAATAATGAAAAACAGTCAGAAGTTCTTACTTCATTAATGGAGAAGAATGGACCTACCTACCTACCTACCTATGGATCTGGTGAAATGATTCAGCAAGGACTTAATTAAGATCAATTTTCAATACTCTTGGAGCACAAAAGGAAACAGTTGCGGCCCTCCAGGAAGAAAAAATTGTCAAAAGGTGCTAAGACTCAATAAAAAAAAAAATTATTTCATTTTTTCCACAGTCATAACAAAATAAATGTAAAAATTTTAATTGCATTAAATTGATGAATAAATTTTAATTTTATTTAATTTAATCTAATTAATTAATTAAGTTTAATTTGAGACAGTAAAACTCCAAAAAAAACCGAGCGCTAATCACCGAAACGCGTAATTTCCCGGTGGCGCGCGAAATACGCGCGCAGTCCACTGGCACGTCCTACCCCAATGAAAAATGAATACACACTTAATTTCCTCCCCGAATTACTCACGCTGCTTGGTTTCTCTCTCAGAGCTGCTCGCGTGTCGCGTCATGTGTATGCATTTTTTAATGCGCACGCGCGCGAGCTGTTGGCTGCGTCGTCTGTCGTGTATGTTTTTTGGCTCTCGGTCATGAGTTTAGTAATTCAAGTCGTTAAAAAAATAAACTAAAAATAAAACAAATTAAAAATACTCGTAAATAATGAAAAACAGTCAGAAGTTCTTACTTCATTAATGGAGAAGAATGGACCTACCTACCTACCTACCTATGGATCTGGTGAAATGATTCAGCAAGGACTTAATTAAGATCAATTTTCAATACTCTTGGAGCACAAAAGGAAACAGTTGCGGCCCTCCAGGAAGAAAAAATTGTCAAAAGGTGCTAAGACTCAATAAAAAAAAAAATTATTTCATTTTTTCCACAGTCATAACAAAATAAATGTAAAAATTTTAATTGCATTAAATTGATGAATAAATTTTAATTTTATTTAATTTAATCTAATTAATTAATTAAGTTTAATTTGAGACAGTAAAACTCCAAAAAAAACCGAGCGCTAATCACCGAAACGCGTAATTTCCCGGTGGCGCGCGAAATACGCGCGCAGTCCACTGGCACGTCCTACCCCAACGAAAAATGAATACACACTGAATTTCCTCCCCGAATTACTCACGCTGCTTGGTCTCTCTCAGAGCTGCTCGCGTGTCGCGTCATGTGTATGCATTTTTTAATGCGCACGCGCGCGAGCTGTTGGCTGCGTCGTCTGTCGTGTATGTTTTTTGGCTCTCGGTCATGAGTTTAGTAATTCAAGTCGTTAAAAAAATAAACTAAAAATAAAACAAATTAAAAATACTCGTAAATAATAAAAAACAGTCAGAAGTTCTTACTTCATTAATGGAGAAGAATGGACCTACCTACCTACCTACCTATGGATCTGGTGAAATGATTCAGCAAGGACTTAATTAAGATCAATTTTCAATACTCTTGGAGCACAAAAGGAAACAGTTGCGGCCCTCCAGGAAGAAAAAATTGTCAAAAGGTGCTAAGACTCAATAAAAAAAAAAATTATTTCATTTTTTCCACAGTCATAACAAAATAAATGTAAAAATTTTAATTGCATTAAATTGATGAATAAATTTTAATTTTATTTAATTTAATCTAATTAATTAATTAAGTTTAATTTGAGACAGTAAAACTCCAAAAAAAAACCGAGCGCTAATCACCGAAACGCGTAATTTCCCGGTGGCGCGCGAAATACGCGCGCAGTCCACTGGCACGTCCTACCCCAACGAAAAATGAATACACACTGAATTTCCTCCCCGAATTACTCACGCTGCTTGGTTTCTCTCTCAGAGCTGCTCGCGTGTCGCGTCATGTGTATGCATTTTTTAATGCGCACGCGCGCGAGCTGTTGGCTGCGTCGTCTGTCGTGTATGTTTTTTGGCTCTCGGTCATGAGTTTAGTAATTCAAGTCGTTAAAAAAATAAACTAAAAATAAAACAAATTAAAAATACTCGTAAATAATGAAAAACAGTCAGAAGTTCTTACTTCATTAATGGAGAAGAATGGACCTACCTACCTACCTACCTATGGATCTGGTGAAATGATTCAGCAAGGACTTAATTAAGATCAATTTTCAATACTCTTGGAGCACAAAAGGAAACAGTTGCGGCCCTCCAGGAAGAAAAAATTGTCAAAAGGTGCTAAGACTCAATAAAAAAAAAAATTATTTCATTTTTTTCACAGTCATAACAAAATAAATGTAAAAATTTTAATTGCATTAAATTGATGAATAAATTTTAATTTTATTTAATTTAATCTAATTAATTAATTAAGTTTAATTTGAGACAGTAAAACTCCAAAAAAAACCGAGCGCTAATCACCGAAACGCGTAATTTCCCGGTGGCGCGCGAAATACGCGCGCAGTCCACTGGCACGTCCTACCCCAACGAAAAATGAATACACACTGAATTTCCTCCCCGAATTACTCACGCTGCTTGGTTTCTCTCTCAGAGCTGCTCGCGTGTCGCGTCATGTGTATGCATTTTTTAATGCGCACGCGCGCGAGCTGTTGGCTGCGTCGTCTGTCGTGTATGTTTTTTGGCTCTCGGTCATGAGTTTAGTAATTCAAGTCGTTAAAAAAATAAACTAAAAATAAAACAAATTAAAAATACTCGTAAATAATGAAAAACAGTCAGAAGTTCTTACTTCATTAATGGAGAAGAATGGACCTACCTACCTACCTACCTATGGATCTGGTGAAATGATTCAGCAAGGACTTAATTAAGATCAATTTTCAATACTCTTGGAGCACAAAAGGAAACAGTTGCGGCCCTCCAGGAAGAAAAAATTGTCAAAAGGTGCTAAGACTCAATAAAAAAAAAAATTATTTCATTTTTTCCACAGTCATAACAAAATAAATGTAAAAATTTTAATTGCATTAAATTGATGAATAAATTTTAATTTTATTTAATTTAATCTAATTAATTAATTAAGTTTAATTTGAGACAGTAAAACTCCAAAAAAAACCGAGCGCTAATCACCGAAACGCGTAATTTCCCGGTGGCGCGCGAAATACGCGCGCAGTCCACTGGCACGTCCTACCCCAACGAAAAATGAATACACACTGAATTTCCTCCCCGAATTACTCACGCTGCTTGGTTTCTCTCTCAGAGCTGCTCGCGTGTCGCGTCATGTGTATGCATTTTTTAATGCGCACGCGCGCGAGCTGTTGGCTGCGTCGTCTGTCGTGTATGTTTTTTGGCTCTCGGTCATGAGTTTAGTAATTCAAGTCGTTAAAAAAATAAACTAAAAATAAAACAAATTAAAAATACTCGTAAATAATGAAAAACAGTCAGAAGTTCTTACTTCATTAATGGAGAAGAATGGACCTACCTACCTACCTACCTATGGATCTGGTGAAATGATTCAGCAAGGACTTAATTAAGATCAATTTTCAATACTCTTGGAGCATAAAAGGAAACAGTTGCGGCCCTCCAGGAAGAAAAAATTGTCAAAAGGTGCTAAGACTCAATAAAAAAAAAAATTATTTCATTTTTTCCACAGTCATAACAAAATAAATGTAAAAATTTTAATTGCATTAAATTGATGAATAAATTTTAATTTTATTTAATTTAATCTAATTAATTAATTAAGTTTAATTTGAGACAGTAAAACTCCAAAAAAAACCGAGCGCTAATC
The DNA here is from genome assembly GCA_949715645.1 of Portevinia maculata. Lineage (NCBI taxonomy): Eukaryota > Metazoa > Arthropoda > Insecta > Diptera > Syrphidae > Portevinia > Portevinia maculata. The sequence goes on along the minus strand of CATIYB010000024.1, from coordinate 13,759 downwards.
ACCGAAACGCGTAATTTCCCGGTGGCGCGCGAAATACGCGCGCAGTCCACTGGCACGTCCTACCCCAACGAAAAATGAATACACACTGAATTTCCTCCCCGAATTACTCACGCTGCTTGGTTTCTCTCTCAGAGCTGCTCGCGTGTCGCGTCATGTGTATGCATTTTTTAATGCGCACGCGCGCGAGCTGTTGGCTGCGTCGTCTGTCGTGTATGTTTTTTGGCTCTCGGTCATGAGTTTAGTAATTCAAGTCGTTAAAAAAATAAACTAAAAATAAAACAAATTAAAAATACTCGTAAATAATGAAAAACAGTCAGAAGTTCTTACTTCATTAATGGAGAAGAATGGACCTACCTACCTACCTACCTATGGATCTGGTGAAATGATTCAGCAAGGACTTAATTAAGATCAATTTTCAATACTCTTGGAGCACAAAAGGAAACAGTTGCGGCCCTCCAGGAAGAAAAAATTGTCAAAAGGTGCTAAGACTCAATAAAAAAAAAATTATTTCATTTTTTCCACAGTCATAACAAAATAAATGTAAAAATTTTAATTGCATTAAATTGATGAATAAATTTTAATTTTATTTAATTTAATCTAATTAATTAATTAAGTTTAATTTGAGACAGTAAAACTCCAAAAAAAACCGAGCGCTAATCACCGAAACGCGTAATTTCCCGGTGGCGCGCGAAATACGCGCGCAGTCCACTGGCACGTCCTACCCCAACGAAAAATGAATACACACTGAATTTCCTCCCCGAATTACTCACGCTGCTTGGTTTCTCTCTCAGAGCTGCTCGCGTGTCGCGTCATGTGTATGCATTTTTTAATGCGCACGCGCGCGAGCTGTTGGCTGCGTCGTCTGTCGTGTATGTTGTTTGGCTCTCGGTCATGAGTTTAGTAATTCAAGTCGTTAAAAAAATAAACTAAAAATAAAACAAATTAAAAATACTCGTAAATAATGAAAAACAGTCAGAAGTTCTTACTTCATTAATGGAGAAGAATGGACCTACCTACCTACCTAGCTATGGATCTGGTGAAATGATTCAGCAAGGACTTAATTAAGATCAATTTTCAATACTCTTGGAGCACAAAAGGAAACAGTTGCGGCCCTCCAGGAAGAAAAAATTGTCAAAAGGTGCTAAGACTCAATAAAAAAAAAAATTATTTCATTTTTTCCACAGTCATAACAAAATAAATGTAAAAATTTTAATTGCATTAAATTGATGAATAAATTTTAATTTTATTTAATTTAATCTAATTAATTAATTAAGTTTAATTTGAGACAGTAAAACTCCAAAAAAAACCGAGTGGTAATCACCGAAACGCGTAATTTCCCGGTGGCGCGCGAAATACGCGCGCAGTCCACTGGCACGTCCTACCCCAACGAAAAATGAATACACACTGAATTTCCTCCCCGAATTACTCACGCTGCTTGGTTTCTCTCTCAGAGCTGCTCGCGTGTCGCGTCATGTGTATGCATTTTTTAATGCGCACGCGCGCGAGCTGTTTGCTGCGTCGTCTGTCGTGTATGTTTTTTGGCTCTCGGTCATGAGTTTAGTAATTCAAGTCGTTAAAAAAATAAACTAAAAATAAAACAAATTAAAAATACTCGTAAATAATGAAAAACAGTCAGAAGTTCTTACTTCATTAATGGAGAAGAATGGACCTACCTACCTACCTACCTATGGATCTGGTGAAATGATTCAGCAAGGACTTAATTAAGATCAATTTTCAATACTCTTGGAGCACAAAAGGAAACAGTTGCGGCCCTCCAGGAAGAAAAAATTGTCAAAAGGTGCTAAGACTCAATAAAAAAAAAATTATTTCATTTTTTCCACAGTCATAACAAAATAAATGTAAAAATTTTAATTGCATTAAATTGATGAATAAATTTTAATTTTATTTAATTTAATCTAATTAATTAATTAAGTTTAATTTGAGACAGTAAAACTCCAAAAAAAACCGAGCGCTAATCACCGAAACGCGTAATTTCCCGGTGGCGCGCGAAATACGCGCGCAGTCCACTGGCACGTCCTACCCCAACGAAAAATGAATACACACTGAATTTCCTCCCCGAATTACTCACGCTGCTTGGTTTCTCTCTCAGAGCTGCTCGCGTGTCGCGTCATGTGTATGCATTTTTTAATGCGCACGCGCGCGAGCTGTTGGCTGCGTCGTCTGTCGTGTATGTTTTTTGGCTCTCGGTCATGAGTTTTGTAAAAACCCACCCCCTGAGCGCTCTTTTTGTGATGAGAGGTTCGAGTTGACTCACACTCGTGAGCGGGAGCGTGAGCTAAAAACAGCTGACTAATGGCCCGTGAGCTGTTTTGATAAGAGAATGTTTATTTTTTTTATTTTCATGACAAAATATTAAGTTTATTGCATTTATTTATTATAAGGGATGATTTTTCCTTATACTTGATGACATCTTAATTACAGGGTTACCGGGAATCGAAATCTGATTTATACAGGAGAATTTTTTTGTTGAAAGTTTGGACCTCAGATTTGTTATAGTAGAAAGGAAAGAGGAGAAACCGATGCACGTTGCTTTGAAATGTTTGTAAATTATAATGCGTAGGTAAAACAGAGCGGGGAAGAGCATGACACATTCTTTGTTTTTCGCTATACGTCCGAAAACAGGCTTAAGGGTAAACTAATGGGCACTGCTTGCATGGCGGGTATTGCGGTTGGAATTTTCTAAAGGTGGAATGCAGCTGGCTATTTCGTTTGAGCACTTCTGGTGGAAATATTGATTGACAGGAGACACTACGACGATGACTAAGAGGCAGACGTTTTCGCGATATCTCGACCGCCGATACCGCGGGTTTTCGTAATATCTCGAAATATGTGATTGGACCACCGGCCCAGATATGAGTGTTGTACTCAAGGGCGAATAAACGCCTTATAAATTGTAATCACATCAGAAGGGGTAAAATATTTCTTGCCCCGCTTAAGGAAGCCTAGACACTTAGCATCGTTCTTGGCGACATCGCATATGAGGTCATTCTAATGAAGGTTGACATAATCACACATACTGAGAATGGAACGTTGTTCGATGTCAGCGATGCGGGACAATGGCAATACTTACCGCCCCTTGGAGGTAACTTCATTAGTTTCTTTTTGAATATGTTGGTTACTGGATTTAACAACTGTTCTTAGGCACTCATAAAAGTTAGTAAAAACAATAGCTTTATGCATACGTGCTGCTACAGGCATGTCAGCACTGTTTTCGCATACAAATCGGGTAATTGGGTACTTAGGTTAGGTTTCCGGGTTGATGGAACGGAACGAATCTGTAACACCGCACTCAGGTGCATGTGGAGCCATTGTGACACCCTTCGTTGGCAGTGTTGGCCACGTTGTTCTTTCCTTTGTTTCCTTTCCCAACTCCAAGCTGTCCACCCATTTGAATGACCTTATAAACCTGTAAGAATTTGAACGTGAGACATCTGTGGGGTACTTACATCGATTTCCTTCTGCTCAGAACTCACCTCTTGTACCTATCCACATTCAGTGGAATAGAAACGAAATTCACCACTTTTTGACATATTTTCTTTTTATTACTATATTCTTTTTATTAATTTTTGTTTTGCTTCTTTTACTAATTCTTGTTATATTCCATTTAAATGTTTGGATCTTATTTTACTTTTTATAATTTTGCCTCAACCTCCACCCTTAAATTTTGTAAATTCACTTCTTTGTTTTTGGGGAGATTTTTTATGACGTTCAATTCATACATGTTTTTTCTTTTTTGTCATAAATATTATATAATATTGTATTTAATTTGATTTATTTTTTATTTTTATTTTTTTTTCTGGGGTACAGATAATGTATGGCTAACTACAATTTTTATAACTAATAAAATAATTTATTTGTTTTATTTAAAAATATTGACACACGCGTACATGGATATATAAATATTTTGTTTTAAATATTCATGTACATTTGTGTGTGTTATAGTAAAGTTTAAATTATACAACAATTCACATGGGTTTTGTTATTTATCATTATTATTTTGAGAAATAAATTTGCTATGCATTATACATAATATTAATAATATATATATATATTTGTTTTAACAATAATAATTAATAAATCTACTTCAAAATATTGCACCATATATATATATATTTATTTTAAAAAAAAGGTGATATATTTTTTTTTTGGTTTTCTTTTCATTCTAAGCTTCATTTTGCGGTTCCGGCTCATCGCCCACGATAATCAGGGCGATGGGCGATGACTTGTTAGATAATTGAATCTAGAATTCAGGCATATTTGGTAGATTGCTGTATGTCTTCTGAACTTCATTTTGCGTTCCGGCTCATCGCCTAGGATAATCACGCCGATGGGCGATGACTTGGGAATGGCTTCTAAGCTTCATTTTGCGGTTCCGGCTCATCGAGCACGATAAACACGGCGATGGGCGATGACTTGGGAATGGCTTCTAAGCTTCATTTTGCGGTTCCGGCTCATCGAGCACGATAAACACGGCGATGGGCGATGACTTGGGAATGGCTTCTAAGCTTCATTTTGCGGTTGCGGCTCATCGCCCACGATAATCAGGGCGATGGGCGATGACTTGTTAGATAATTGAATCTAGAATTCAGGCATATTTGGTAGATTGCTGTATGTCTTCTGAACTTCATTTTGCGGTTCCGGCTCATCGCCCAGGATAATCACGCCGATGGACGATGACTTGGGAATGGCTTCTAAGCTTCATTTTGCGGTTCCGGCTCATCGAGCACGATAAACACGGCGATGGGCGATGACTTGGGAATGGCTTCTAAGCTTCATTTTGCGGTTCCGGCTCATCGCCCACGGTAATCAGGGCGATGGGCGATGACTTGTTAGATAATTGAATCTAGAATTCAGACATATTTGGTAGATTGCTGTATGTCTTCTGAACTTCATTTTGCGGTTCCGGCTCATCGCCCAGGATAATCACGCCGATGGGCGATGACTTGGGAATGGCTTCTAAGCTTCATTTTGCGGTTCCGGCTCATCAACAAAACAACAAAAAAATAAATACATAAAGGATATAAAGAATAGGTGATGGGCACAGAGCAAAAGACTAATCAAAAATATTTTGTATGTTGATAAAACTTGCGCATAGTTATGGGTTCCTTTTGAATATGTTCGACTTCGCTGTTATTTTTTTATGTTTAAACGCCAAGCGGGACCCACTCCTAGTGATTTGGCCAGGAATTACTTTATGGCAACTGCCTGGGAGTATGCTAATTTTCAATGAGAACATTCGGCATTCATAATGGCCATTTTCCAAAACTAGCCTAAAAGTATGCAGATGTTAGATGACAGTTTCCCATAATTAAAATCAGGCGCCGAATTACAGCGTCCGCTAGCGAGCAATACCTATGTCACTGAATTATGTGTGCTTGGCATTACGGCTTAAGATATCGAGCCTGTTTTTGGGGCGTTTTCGTGACAGAGATCGTGCATTTTTTTATCCGAAAGGAGTGAAGGTTAGCCAATCGTATGACTAAGAAAATAAAACGTCTAAGCCACAGAACACATACAAGACGGCGCCCTTTTACAGACTTAAGAACGGCACCACCCTAATGTTATGCAAAGATCGGTTCTAGTGTGGTATTCACGGCAATTCGTGGGGAGAGTGTAGTACTAAGGCCTGTCCCTTGAAGGTACATTACATATTATTTCTCCAGAAAAAAATGGCTAACAAAATAGTAGAAAAAAGTCTTATGCCACAGAAGACTTACAAGACGGCGTTCTTTAACAGACTAAAAAACGGCCCACACTGACGTTATGCAAAGAGCGATTTTAATGTGGTATTCACGGCGATTCGTGGGGAGAGTGTAGTGGCTATGGCCTGCTCCCTGAAGGTACCTTATGTAGTACCTCTCCCAAAAAAAGGCAGACAAAATATCAGAAAAAGTGTACCGCTGCTTAAGCGCGTAGAACATCCAATGCCACAAATCCACTCCCGCTCAAGGTGCTCAAAAATGGACACAAATGACCATAAATGTTGGTCAACATAATCCGTGACAGCTGTCACAAGGGCATCGATTAACCCACCTACATCGTCGATAAGTACATAAGCGAGAGTGTCCGTCTCATTCGGATCCATGCATCATCTTCATGGACGAAATCAATGCTATCAGTGGGTGGCGTTTCTCTGAAGGCACCTTGGCGGATCACCGCACGCTTCTTGACCGGCTGGACCCAATGGACGGAATTGATTCTCTGGGTCAAGTAAATATGTTTATGGCCACCAATCGACCAGAAACTTTGGATTCGGCTTTATTGCATCCTGGACGCCTCGATAGGAAAATCGAGATTCCATTGCCAAACGGACAGGCTAGATTGGAGATTATGAAAATGCATGTGGCTTCCATCGCAGAGCACGGGGAAATCGATTACGAAACCATAGTCAAGCTGTCGGAATAACTTTAATGGTGCTGATTTGCGCAACGTCTGCACTGAAGCTGGTCTTTTTGCAACAAAAGCTGAATAGACGGACTTTATGAAAGTGGCAAGGTCTGCGACAGCAAAAAGCCGGAAAGCAAGCTCCACTATAAGTAGAGAAGCATTTCAATATGTAGAAAATGTATCAATCTTCCATTCGTGTTATTTAGGAGATTCAAGGCCTGCCTCTTTTTTCGTAGGCGCCATCTACAGGGAAATAAAGCAAACAGCTTCTAACTATTTTCAATTAACTAATCGATTTCCCTAAATGAATGCCAGCGGCTATAAAGACTACCAAAAATTTGGCAATTGAAGTTGAAAACAAACAAAATCGGAAGTTCGTTATTTGATACTCAAGCAGGACACGTAGCCTCTCCTTGATGTCCCGGAATTGTTCCTTCTCTTCGTGTGTTATGCTGCCAACGCCATCTGGTGTATTTGTGTGGTGGTTTTGGGCATCCCAAAGAAAAATTACAACCTCATTAACTATCCTCTCACTGGCGAATCAAATGATCGTTAAGTAAAAAATAAGTTCATTGCCTATTCCCATGCACATGGCTTGCACAAAATGCAAAAGAATAATGAATTAAAGTTGGATCGATCATAAAATGCTTTTCGGCACGATCCAACAAATCAGACAGATAGCACAGATGTCGATAACAACCTCTTACGCCGTACCGTGCACAGTATTCATCCAAAACGAACACTTGTCCGGGTCTAAACTATCTAGAACAAAAATTTATTAATTGCACTTGTTAGATAATTTAATCTAGAATTCAGGCAAATTTATTTGAAGGTACCGAAAATACCGTTCAGCATGTCATTGTAGCAATCCTGGTCCCGGGAAAATTCATCCCAGTCCTCAGTGAGCTACTCAGTTACCCACTGCTACTTGTTCACAAGGAAAACGGCCTTTAAACTATCTAGGATGAGTGGAGTGGACCTGCAATTATCCAAGACAGCGAGGTATTTGGTTTGTGGATTTGTTATACTAGACTCCAAACTCAACTGGAAGGAAGACATAGAAGATCGGGTGAAAAATGCGTACGTGGTACTATAAGACTGTAAAAGGACATCCGGCAATACAAATGGGAATTCAAACCACATGTGGTATACTGGCTGTACACAGCGGTGGTAAGACCCATTTTAACATAAAGTTTGCCGAGAAGAATTGCCATCTCTCAAGCCTTACCAAAACCCAAAAGACGCATTGCATTGGGATAACAGAGTCATTAGGAGCCACATCCACCGCAGACATGGAGGTAATACTCAACCTCACATCCCTGGAAATATACTGCAGAAGCAAAGCGGGGAATGCGGCCGTTAGACTTATAGAGTCGCTACTGTGGTTTTTCAGGCACTACGGACACGCATCCGTTTAGGCACGATGGACTGACTATCTACCATACAAGTCGCCTTCAAAAGGAGATTCGCTAAACTAATCCCAGAAAGAAGCGAATGGTTCACCAAAACAGTCACGGAAGAAGGCGAAATAGCTGTCTATGCCGACGGATCCAAAATGTATGTGGGTACAGGTGCAGGCATCTTCTGTGAGACTGTGAGCCTGGGCGTGTCCTTCAGAATCAGCGATGAATGCAGCGTGTTTCAGGCTGCCAGGGAGGTGAAGAGGCGCAAACTGGGCGACGAGCAGATCACTATATTCTCGGACAGCCAAGTGGCCATAATGGTTATCGTGTCAGTAGTTGTCAAATCAAGAGCGCTGTTACAGTGCAGACTCCAACCGCAGGAGTGGAGGCTATCCTCAACCTGCTTCCGCTAGACATCTTTGTTCAATCAACAGCCGTCATTCGTAAAATAAGAAAAAAAAAAAAAAAAAAAAAAAAGCAGAGAAGAATTGAGAAACGAACTCGTTCCCAGCCCGCAAGCCATAACCGTATTTACGGAGGGTTCAAAAATGGAAACGAGGGTGGGGTCAGGCGTCTTTTCCGCACTGCTGGGCATATCAAAATCGGTACGCCTTCCCGACCACAGCAGCGTCTTCCAAGCAGAGGTCGTGGCAGTGACAAAAGCAGCCCGTGAGTCTGTGGTAAGGGCAATACCACCCGATGGTATTACCTTCTTTATCGACAGCCTGGCAGCAATAAAATCCTTAACTGCAACAGTAATAAAATCCAAGCTATTGCGAAGAACGTAACGTTTATGGTACTCAGCATAAGGCATCGCTCTGCTGGATTTTTTTTTTTTTTTTTTTATAATTTGCTTACGCTAAAGGGATTTTTTCTGTTGTCACAGTACCTACCCTTATAATGCTAAGAACACAGTGTAAGCTACTTGGTATTAGAAAGAATAGAGAGATAGGAAAGAAGTGTTTGGGTGCAGTTGTAGGGTTTTTCTCCACGGGTGGTGTCTAAGTTACTTAGGGAGATTACGATTTCATGTATTCGGTATAAAGTAATGGACTTGGCCGGGATTCGAACGCACGACCTTCCATTCCGTAAGCGAATACACTACTACTGCACCATTGCCACATCGCTCTGCTGGATTCCGGGAAATGAAGGCATTCTAGGCAACGAGAAAGCGAATGAATTAGCAAGACAGCTGATCCCTCTCTACCCATACCGCTTTGCACACTCAGGCTTGAAGCAGGGAGAAGGGCAATAAGAGAGGCGAACCTTAGATGGACCGCATTAGATTTTTATTTTATTTTTTTTTTTATAAAAAAAGAAGGAAATCCAAATCCCAGAGCACTCAGACTCGGTAACGGTCCATTGTACGGCATTTGATACTTGCCACATCACAAGAATGCTATGGCCAGGCCAACCTTCAATAGAGTCAGAACCGAGAGTCTCATGAAAAAGGATAGGAAATCGCTATCCACCCTGCGGTACCACATAAAGAAATCGCGCTTGACGGAAGAAGAACTCTGTAGAGGCTGTGGCGACGAGGAAGCTCTGGAACATACAAGCGACTTCATATGTCACTGACCGGGTCTCCAATACATCAGATACAGATTCCTGGGGAGAAATTTCTTCCATGACCTAGACGAGCTCTCCAGCACACCGATAGACAGGATAATGAACTTCACCAAATCCACAGGATGATTTGTATCGAACAACACAGTGACTAATTAATCTCAGTTTTTGTAGACAGGGTTAAGAAATGAGAAAGGGGCAACCCTACTCCCCCGATGGGCATCACAATGGGTCAGTAATGACCTGAGTGTGGCACTAAGCCAGCCCGCCTACCTAACCTAACCTACACTGCAGAAAACACCAAGACGAGATATAAATCGCCAATTCAGTGACCCTATGCTGGGAACCAGGAACAATGACATCTCGGGGAACGAAGTAGCAAAAAAGCTGGCAAGATACGGATCGGAGATGGATGCATCTCTGGCTCTTAAATCTATACAAACTCCGCTTGGTATACCGACACCAAAAATCGATGTGGAATCAATGAGTAAAACAAACTTACGTTGGACCAACCTCGAAATATGCAGACACTCGACGGAGCTATGGCCAGCGGTAAACAAAAGGAAATCTAAGGTCATGATCAGGCTTAACCGCAAAGACATACGCACATCGACTGGGATCCTCACAGGACACCGCGATGTGGGCATACAAGCGGAGCGGCTGGGCATAATGCACAACGATTACTGCAGAAGCTGTAGAGACGTCGAGAGATAGGTTAGGTTAGGTTACTGGGTTGACGGGGCAAGAGAAACCTGCGCCCGTCACACTTAGGTCAATGTAGACCCTTTGTGATACCCTGGGGGTTATGATTCCCTTACTTAGTACCCAATGAAAAACCTACGAAAAAGTTAGCGGTCTTACAATCCATCCCGATACATTTATGAACTTGTGCAAGTCGTTCACAGACTTGTCAGAGATTTCTTCTAATTTCTGGAAGAAATTCCTACCAAGGACATTCTTTCTACGTCGAAGAGATAGAATCTATTCGTCACATTAATAGGAATGACCTGCCCTTAGAACTAACAGATTCAAGGATCTTGGCAGCTACTTCTTTGAGGAGCTGGAGGATCTGACCGATATTGAGCTGTGTAAAATCCTGAGATTTACATATGCATCCGGGTGGTTCTAATACAGCGGATCACTGAGCTGTGAAACAGCTATATTCTTTTTGTTTCTTTTCAAGTTTTTAAATTTTTGGATAAATCCCAACAATGGACACAATGGATCCAAACTGATGGCCTAAGTGAGTCATGACACCTGTCACAAGGGCATCCATTTACTTGCCTACGTAGATACCTTCTTTAATTAAAGTTTTTTTTTATAATTTGCGTGCGCTAAAGGGATTTCTTTTTTCTGTAGTGAAACAGTACCCTTATAATGGTAAAACCACAGCGCAGGCATTTAGTTGTTGCGCAAGTAGCTCCCAGCAAATGATTCATTGCATATTTTTGGGTGCTACTTACTGAAAGAATAGAAGGATAGGAAAGAAGTTTGGTGCGATGAAATTTTGTCTCCACAGGTGGCGCCTAAATTGCTTTAGGGAGATCAGTTTTTGTTGTGTGTATTCAATTTATAAAAATCATGGCCCTGGTCGAACGCACGAAACGCCAATCACTTAGTGAATACACTACCATCGCACCCTTGCCACCTGTTCAATTCAATTTTGGGCATGCCTAGCACTTTCCTCAGCAAATGAGCCAAATATTTCAATAGTAGTAACAACCCTCCCACTTTGCTGCATCTCTAAAAAAATAAATAAATAAATATTAGGCATTAACAGCCGTACAGGGACTAAAACCTAGCTTCTCCAACCACTTTCTTGTGCGAAGTGGAAGGGACCTACAATTTTAAGCCGAATCCGAACGGCAAATTTTGAGGAGCTCCTCATGACAATTGATTAACTCTTGGATGTTTGTCAGGCGTTCGCATGAGGTGGGGCAATGGAAAATACTCAAGATATTACTTGGCCCTGGGGGGAATTAAGCCGAGGACCATTCGATTAGTAGTCCGACACTCACTAACCACTGAGCCACTGCGCCCGACTGCATCTCTACTGGTTCGAATGCGGTGCACGCCGCGCCCGTTCGATAGCAATATTCGCAGCCCTTCCAATTCCTTTTTCTATTTAATTCTCCTATAGGTAATAAACAGATACACATACATGCAATTTTGATATACATACATAGATTTGTTTTCTGCAAAAAGTAAGTATACAAGAAGGCGTAAAGTAAGTACAACCAATAAATGATCTTACCTCGCTCTGCCTCATGCCACCTTTTAAATAAAAAAGCAACAAAATGCTGCTTCACACTTAGATTTCTTTATTGAATTATATTTGTTCAAACTATTGTTTGTTGTACATCGAATTCCACACATATATTTTCTATTATTATTTATTTTAACATTAAATATTTTATATTCATTTTCATATATTTTTTTTTTAATTTATATTTAGCTTTTTGGTTTATATTTTTTTATTTTATTTTATTTTTGTTGTACATCGAATTCTACACATATATTTTCTTTTATTATTTATTTTGCAATTAAATATTTTATATTCATTTTCATATATTTTTTTTTTAATTTATATTTAGCATTTTGGTTTATATTTTTATATTTTATTTTATTTTTCATACACCGATATATTTTACACATTTAGTAGTAAAGTTTATCTAGATTTGGTTTTACAACAGAAATAGTTTTTCTATATATTTTTTTTTAGTTAGTATAAGGTACAGTATTACGCTTGTGAAATTGAAATTATATCTTCTTTGAAGGTGAGGTTTTGATTTTAAATGGACCCGGTTTACTGTGACCAAATTCACAGTGATACGGTTAAGAGACAAATTTATGTCTAATTGACTAGATCTCTTATTTTACAAATTTCCGTTCAGTCAATATGGGTCAGTCGTCGGAAATACTTGTTAAAATATTATTTAGCGTAAAATGCATACCTGTAAGCAGCAAGATTCAACATGTATTATCAAAAACTTTTAGTTACAGCGACGAAAATAATACATCTCATAAGAATGGTATAAAAATGATTTCAAATATTTACGGCCAATTTCTTCACATGAGTCCTAAGCTGCCCTAGTACCCGGAATAGCGATTTCGATACTAAAAACGCATCCAACTCACCCGACTGGAGGTGCACAATGAGAGCGTTGATCAACCTACACATTCCTGACGACCTGTTGAAAATTATATGCAACTACCTAAGCGGGAGTACCCTACACTACGACACGGAAGAGGGACCTAAGACGTACAAAGTTACGGGAGGAGTTCCCCAGGGATCTGTGCTAGGCCCAGTTCTATTGAAGATAATGTATGATACTCGTAGGATAATGAGAACCACAATACCGATGACATTGCAGTTATCACGATGGCAAAAGTGCTGGACGAAGTGTCCGGAAAATGCGGACCATAATGTAAAGGTATGGCTACAAGGAGCCGACCTAGGACTGGTAGACCATATGACGGAAGCACTGCTTATTAGTAGCCCGAAAAAGAAAACTACGTCTTAACCTACACCTGGCCGAAAACCATCGAATCGAGCCAACACACACAGTACCTGGATGATATTGGATCACAGGCTCAACTTTTAAGAGCTCATGAAGTACGCAGGTGAAAGGTCTTCTCGGGCAGTGGCGGCACTTTCGAGACCAATGCCACACATTGGCAGACCCCAGCAAACTAGCTGCAGTGAGCATGTACGTGTCACCTATATGGGAATCAGCGAAGGATCTGAAAACGTACATGATAATGATAAACTCGGCGCATAGAATCGCATCGATTAGAGTATGCTGCGCCTTCGGAGCCGTGTGAGGGCAAGGGATCAGCGTTATCTCTGGCCGAATGCCCCATGACTTAGGAATAAAAAAAGTCCGCTGACTTAGCGAGAAGAAATCGACGGATCTCGCGATGTCATGGCCACCAATGAGTTTTATCTCGGGGTTTTTGAATCCTTCGAAGTAGCTCCAAAGAAGTTAGTGCACCTGACCAGAATATGAGCGTTGTAGTCGAGTTTCGGGCTGACAAACGCCTTATAAATTATAGCCAGATCAGAGGGAGTGAAAAATTTCTTGCAGCGCTGAAGGAAGCCTAGGCATTTCGCAGCGTTTTTTGGCGACATCGAATATGTGGTCCTTCCAACGAAAGTTGTCATTAACACACTTACCGAGAATGGAAAGCCGTTCGGTTTTCAGCGATGCAAGTGCCTTTCATGGACAATGGCATGATCTTAGGGTTTTGCTTTAATGACAGAAGACAGCATTGCGTTTTAGAAGCATCCACTCTCACTCTATTATTTACACCCCACTGATTTATGCTGTCAAGATCGGAATTTAATGAGATTAACATGCGTTTGCCGATCCAGTTCCACA
>CATIYB010000023.1:0-172195 GCA_949715645.1 Portevinia maculata | reverse complement strand
TATCCTGCACTATTTCTTCGATATCTGCCAAACCAGTTGACCTACAGCGATAAAATAAATATGACTGAATTCTAGATTAAATAACTATAAAATTGCATTAATAGATTTTAATTTTAGATACAAAAAAAACCAACATTATCCTGCACTATTTCTTCGATATCTGCCAAACCAGTTGACCTACAGCGATAAAATAAATATGACTGAATTCTAGATTAAATTATCTATAAAGTTGCATTAATAGATTTTAATTTAGATACAAAAAAAAAACCAACAATATCCTGCACTATTTCTTCGATATCTGCCAAACCAGTTGACCTACAGCGATAAAATAAATATGACTGAATTCTAGATTAAATTATCTATAAAATTGCATTAATAGATTTAATTTTAGATACAAAAAAAAACCAACATTATCCTGCACTATTTCTTCGATATCTGCCAAACCAGTTGACCTACAGCGATAAAATAAATATGACTGAATTCTAGATTAAATTATCTATAAAATTGCATTAATAGATTTTAATTTTAGATACAAAAAAAAACCAACATTATCCTGCACTATTTCTTCGATATCTGCCAAACCAGTTGACCTACAGCGATAAAATAAATATGACTGAATTCTAGATTAAATTATCTATAAAATTGCATTAATAGATTTTAATTTTAGATACAAAAAAAAACCAACATTATCCTGCACTATTTCTTCGATATCTGCCAAACCAGTTGACCTACAGCGATAAAATAAATATGACTGAATTCTAGATTAAATTATCTATAAAATTGCATTAATAGATTTTAATTTTAGATACAAAAAAAAAACCAACATTATCCTGCACTATTTCTTCGATATCTGCCAAACCAGTTGACCTACAGCGATAAAATAAATATGACTGAATTCTAGATTAAATTATCTATAAAATTGCATTAATAGATTTTAATTTTAGATACAAAAAAAACCAACATTATCCTGCACTATTTCTTCGATATCTGCCAAACAGTTGACCTACAGCGATAAAATAAATATGACTGAATTCTAGATTAAATTATCTATAAAATTGCATTAATAGATTTTAATTTTAGATACAAAAAAAACCAACATTATCCTGCACTATTTCTTCGATATCTGCCAAACCAGTTGACCTACAGCGATAAAATAAATATGACTGAATTCTAGATTAAATTATCTATAAAATTGCATTAATAGATTTTAATTTTGGATACAAAAAAAACCAACATTATCCTGCACTATTTCTTCGATATCTGCCAAACCAGTTGACCTACAGCGATAAAATAAATATGACTGAATTCTAGATTAAATTATCTATAAAATTGCATTAATAGATTTTAATTTTAGATACAAAAAAAACCAACATTATCCTGCACTATTTCTTCGATATCTGCCAAACCAGTTGACCTACAGCGATAAAATAAATATGACTGATTCTAGATTAAATTATCTATAAAATTGCATTAATAGATTTTAATTTTAGATACAAAAAAAACCAACATTATCCTGCACTATTTCTTCGATATCTGCCAAACCAGTTGACCTACAGCGATAAAATAAATATTACTGAATTCTAGATTAAATTATCTATAAAGTTGCATTAATAGATTTTAATTTTAGATACAAAAAAAAACCAACATTATCCTGCACTATTTCTTCGATATCTGCCAAACCAGTTGACCTACAGCGATAAAATAAATATGACTGAACTCTAGATTAAATTATCTATAAAATTGCATTAATAGATTTTAATTTTAGATACAAAAAAAAACCAACATTATCCTGCACTATTTCTTCGATATCTGCCAAACCAGTTGACCTACAGCGATAAAATAAATATGACTGAATTCTAGATTAAATTATCTATAAAATTGCATTAATAGATTTTAATTTTAGATACAAAAAAAACCAACATTATCCTGCACTATTTCTTCGATATCTGCCAAACAGTTGACCTACAGCGATAAAATAAATATGACTGAATTCTAGATTAAATTATCTATAAAATTGCATTAATAGATTTTAATTTTAGATACAAAAAAAAACCAACATTATCCTGCACTATTTCTTCGATATCTGCCAAACCAGTTGACCTACAGCGATAAAATAAATATGACTGAATTCTAGATTAAATTATCTATAAAATTGCATTAATAGATTTTAATTTTAGATACAAAAAAAACCAACATTATCCTGCACTATTTCTTCGATATCTGCCAAACCAGTTGACCTACAGCGATAAATAAATATGACTGAATTCTAGATTAAATTATCTATAAAATTGCATTAATAGATTTTAATTTTAGATACAAAAAAAAACCAACATTATCCTGCACTATTTCTTCGATATCTGCCAAACCAGTTGACCTACAGCGATAAAATAAATATGACTGAATTCTAGATTAAATTATCTATAAAATTGCATTAATAGATTTTAATTTTAGATACAAAAAAAAACCAACATTATCCTGCACTATTTCTTCGATATCTGCCAAACCAGTTGACCTACAGCGATAAAATAAATATGACTGAATTCTAGATTAAATTATCTATAAAGTTGCATTAATAGATTTTAATTTTAGATACAAAAAAAAACCAACATTATCCTGCACTATTTCTTCGATATCTGCCAAACCAGTTGACCTACAGCGATAAAATAAATATGACTGAATTCTAGATTAAATTATCTATAAAATTGCATTAATAGATTTTAATTTTAGATACAAAAAAAAACCAACATTATCCTGCACTATTTCTTCGATATCTGCCAAACCAGTTGACCTACAGCGATAAAATAAATATGACTGAATTCTAGATTAAATTATCTATAAAATTGCATTAATAGATTTTAATTTTAGATACAAAAAAAAACCAACATTATCCTGCACTATTTCTTCGATATCTGCCAAACCAGTTGACCTACAGCGATAAAATAAATATGACTGAACTCTAGATTAAATTATCTATAAAATTGCATTAATAGATTTTAATTTTAGATACAAAAAAAAACCAACATTATCCTGCACTATTTCTTCGATATCTGCCAAACCAGTTGACCTACAGCGATAAAATAAATATGACTGAATTCTAGATTAAATTATCTATAAAATTGCATTAATAGATTTTAATTTTAGATACAAAAAAAAACCAACATTATCCTGCACTATTTCTTCGATATCTGCCAAACCAGTTGACCTACAGCGATAAAATAAATATGACTGAATTCTAGATTAAATTATCTATAAAATTGCATTAATAGATTTTAATTTTAGATACAAAAAAAAACCAACATTATCCTGCACTATTTCTTCGATATCTGCCAAACCAGTTGACCTACAGCGATAAAATAAATATGACTGAATTCTAGATTAAATTATCTATAAAATTGCATTAATAGATTTTAATTTTAGATACAAAAAAAAACCAACATTATCCTGCACTATTTCTTCGATATCTGCCAAACCAGTTGACCTACAGCGATAAAATAAATATGACTGAATTCTAGATTAAATTATCTATAAAATTGCATTAATAGATTTTAATTTTAGATACAAAAAAAAACCAACATTATCCTGCACTATTTCTTCGATATCTGCCAAACCAGTTGACCTACAGCGATAAAATAAATATGACTGAATTCTAGATTAAATTATCTATAAAATTGCATTAATAGATTTTAATTTTAGATACAAAAAAAAACCAACATTATCCTGCACTATTTCTTCGATATCTGCCAAACCAGTTGACCTACAGCGATAAAATAAATATGACTGAATTCTAGATTAAATTATCTATAAAGTTGCATTAATAGATTTTAATTTTAGATACAAAAAAAAACCAACATTATCCTGCACTATTTCTTCGATATCTGCCAAACCAGTTGACCTACAGCGATAAAATAAATATGACTGAATTCTAGATTAAATTATCTATAAAATTGCATTAATAGATTTTAATTTTAGATACAAAAAAAAACCAACATTATCCTGCACTATTTCTTCGATATCTGCCAAACCAGTTGACCTACAGCGATAAAATAAATATGACTGAATTCTAGATTAAATTATCTATAAAATTGCATTAATAGATTTTAATTTTAGATACAAAAAAAAACCAACATTATCCTGCACTATTTCTTCGATATCTGCCAAACCAGTTGACCTACAGCGATAAAATAAATATGACTGAATTCTAGATTAAATTATCTATAAAATTGCATTAATAGATTTTAATTTTAGATACAAAAAAAAACCAACATTATCCTGCACTATTTCTTCGATATCTGCCAAATCAGTTGACCTACAGCGATAAAATAAATATGACTGAATTCTAGATTAAATTATCTATAAAATTGCATTAATAGATTTTAATTTTAGATACAAAAAAAAAACCAACATTATCCTGCACTATTTCTTCGATATCTGCCAAACCAGTTGACCTACAGCGATAAAATAAATATGACTGAATTCTAGATTAAATTATCTATAAAATTGCATTAATAGATTTTAATTTTAGATACAAAAAAAACCAACATTATCCTGCACTATTTCTTCGATATCTGCCAAACCAGTTGACCTACAGCGATAAAATAAATATGACTGAATTCTAGATTAAATTATCTATAAAATTGCATTAATAGATTTTAATTTTAGATACAAAAAAAAAACCAACATTATCCTGCACTATTTCTTCGATATCTGCCAAACCAGTTGACCTACAGCGATAAAATAAATATGACTGAATTCTAGATTAAATTATCTATAAAATTGCATTAATAGATTTTAATTTTAGATACAAAAAAAAACCAACATTATCCTGCACTATTTCTTCGATATCTGCCAAACCAGTTGACCTACAGCGATAAAATAAATATGACTGAATTCTAGATTAAATTATCTATAAAATTGCATTAATAGATTTTAATTTTAGATACAAAAAAAACCAACATTATCCTGCACTATTTCTTCGATATCTGCCAAACCAGTTGACCTACAGCGATAAAATAAATATGACTGAATTCTAGATTAAATTATCTATAAAATTGCATTAAGGAAACGCGTAAAAATCCGAAAAAAAAATGTTTAAAGTATTCGTTTTTAACCTCATTCTGTCAATAAATTCCATTGAAAAGACATTCAGAAAAAAGCAGCATTCAGCGCTATTAATTGTGGGTTCATGTATTAACTAGACTATGAGAGTTTGAATGTGGATTCAATTCAAATTAAAATGCGAATCGAGTCAAAACAGGATTGACTTAATGCAATCTTGGGAAATATTGTAAAAATTTATAAGAAATAAAAAATTATATCTATCTATCTATCTATCTATCTATCTATCCAACTGTAACAGGTGTGTCTTCCTGGACCAGTATTGAGATTTAAGGAATTATTCACCTCGTCGTAGAAAATTTCTTTTATTTTTATTTGGTCCTCAAGCATATTTTCGAAAATATCTTTATCGCAGGCTTTTGATTTTCTTTTGCTTTTTGAAAGTATCTTCATTCTTATATCTGCAGTTTCATCTTCAAAACGCATTATGGGGGATGGGATGACTGTCCGAGGCACCAGTGATATCTTCAGATGTTTCCAATTCGACGTTTATTGTTGGTGTGCGTGGAAGGAACGATTGACAGGATGTTTCTGCTGTGGATGTCGATGGACGCGCGTTCTTTGTGTTGCTATTAATGGTATTGATTGAATTGAAGATGGACTTTGTGTACTCTGTGTAGTTTGTATGCCGCTAAACACTTTGTAAAGTAGATTTTTTTCTTCGGGCCGGAAGTTTTGCTATGGTTATGTGTGTTTCACTCAAGAATTTTAGCTGGAATGGTCCTCCTGGATGTGATATTCCCCTTAGTCATCTTTTACGATAAGCGCCGTTCGGGTGCGCTGGAGTGATATCCTTAACTCGTACTTCACGGGACAGGCGAATACTTAACTGAAGACGAAAACGTAACTAACAAATTTTGAAACTTAAAAACTTAAACTAAATTTTTCGATTGCATCCACTCGTGAAATAATTGGAACGCTGCTCCTTCCCGCCCTGCATTCGAATGCCAAGATGTTTGCGCAGGGAAATCGCGAAAACCCCCAATACCGGTGCTGAGTACGAGTTTCGTATTTTGAAGATTACCACCTGCCAGCGTAAAATAATCCTACCCTGCAAAACTTGTCTGGGTGTGCAATCTGTTCGATATTCTAACT
The DNA here is from genome assembly GCA_949715645.1 of Portevinia maculata. NCBI lineage: Eukaryota > Metazoa > Arthropoda > Insecta > Diptera > Syrphidae > Portevinia > Portevinia maculata. The sequence continues at coordinate 165,985 of CATIYB010000023.1, read as the reverse complement.
CAACTTCCAATGCATCATCCAATTAAGTGTACACATTGTGCATTGTATCAGTCACCCGACTTGGAATTACCTGCAAGAGGGTGGAGAGCAATTTTAGGGTCGATTGAAACAGTCATTTCAAACGTTTCTTCTTTCCGTGGACCAGGCGGAAATAGTTCTCCCCCAGCGTGGGATCATGGTTCGGGAGTTTCGCTGAGCTCGACTGCACTAGTCACTGTCAGCAAATTGCAACCACTGTAAACACACTCGATACCCACCAGCGGTTTAAGCGACTGGTTGGGGCTGGATTGAACCTAAGCTCCTGCCAAAGAAAAATGGGGCTGACTTAGATTGTAACAGTCAATTCAATCAGCACTCCACTTCGAGTGGTAGACAGGAAACCGGGGTTTGATTCATGCAGTCACCTCCAGTTTGCTACCTTAACGCTGAGCAGACGAAATGGGAACAGAATTGGGGTTCGATTGCAGCAGTCACCTCACTCTGCTCCTCTTCCATGGTTCTCTGAGGTTGATATGTGTCTTAACACCTTCACCCTTAAATCCAGAAGTTTCAACTAACTTGCGGATGGACTCCCGCACTTGACTATGGCAGCCACCTCTTTCTGCTGAATTTAGGTGGATTAGTGTATCTTTCGTTTCGTATTGCAACAGTCACTCCAAACTGTACTCCCTCGCCGATGCGGGTAGCACTCAGGGGTTCGCTTGCTTCAGTCACTCCCTCAAGCACAGTTTTCAACCAACTACTCGACTAGGCAGCAGATTCAATCCGACGCCCCCTTCCGTGGTATTTAATAATATGATTGGACTTGCCGATCATCCCGTAGCAGTTCATCATTCACCTCTGTTGGGTCCCGGGGCCAGGAAACTGTAGGGCAGATGATCTCGCCAAAAAAGGAACCACATTATATCTTTTGCCTGATAAGGGCTGTCTACGTATACCAATCGCTAAATATCGCCTAATAAGCAGGATTGGCGATTATTCAAACGACTTCTGCAGAAGCTGATTTGAAGCAGAGGAGGAGGAGACTACACTTCCCCTCCTTTGGATAAGCTCTCTCCCATAACAGGAATCTCTATCTAGGAGCCTGCTTCCTCAATGATCGAAATAACTTGGCTAACACTGACGCTAGAAGTTTATCGCGCTTAATAAGAAGCTCCAACAGGTTTGTCTAACTAAAGGGTCTTTCGTTAGCGACTTGACAACTTTAAAGTTTCAGTATGAACGCACCCTTAAACCGATTACCAAACTGTGAATGTCAAAATATTCAGTAAAATCAACATTTTCATCATGGTGGAGTACACAAAGGAACAACGTTTACAAATAATTAAAATTTACTACCGAAATTCCGAGTCGGTGTACGCAACTTTAAGAAGCGTTAACGCCAATTTTCGGTCATTATTCTCGTCGCAGTAGACAAGCAATTCATAGTCTAGTGAACAAATTTAAGTCATTATATTCGCTGCTGGATGTTGCCGTTCCAGTGAGACTACGTTTTGCCCGAGGTGTGGAGAAAATTGCTGCCGTGGTAGAGGCGTTCGTCGCAAACCGTCAGTTTCACTGTGATCTCAAGGATTGGGCCTCTCCCAGACCACATAATGGCGAATTTTTGGTAAGGATCTTGGCCCACACTCTTACAAAATGAAGCTGACTCAAGAACTAAAGCCACTTGATCATATGAAGCGACGTATGTTCTCGAATTGGGCTCTGGACATGATGGAAGAAAATGAAGAATTTCATCGCAATATCGTCTTCAGCGATGAAGCGTATCTTTGGTTAAACCGCTTCGTCAACAAGCAAATATGCGTCACTGGACAGGTGAGAGGCCTCATGTGATTCATGAAACAGAACTTCACCCGCAAAAAGTCACTGTTTGGTGCGGTTTTCATGCCGGTGGCGTCATTGGGCCGTTTTTTTCGTCCATGATAATGACCGTCACGTAGTAAATTGTATTCGATACAGAGACCTGTTGGAACGTTGTTTCTTTGAGGAATTGCATAAATTGGACATCAGTGATATGTGGTTCCAACAAGACGGAGCCACACAGCGGGTGCATTAATCGTGTTATTGAAGTCTCAGTTCAGTGAACGTGTTATCTCGAGAAAAGGACCCGTCTATTGACCGCCGAGATCGTGTGATTTAACGACTCTAGACTTTTTTTATGGCGCTACATTAAATCCTTGGTTTATGCCAACAAGCCGGCGACGTTAGAGGAGTTTAGATCGAGAAATAGCTGCCGTATCGGTCGAAGTGTGCGGCCGAGTCATCGAAAATTGGGTTCAACGAATCGACCGCTGCATACGTTCCCGTGGTGGACATATGAACGAAGTCGAATTCCATCCATTCCATGTTTTGACAGTACATATATCAAGCTAATACATATTTTTTGAGACACCTCAAGTAGTTTGCATTTTATTTAAAAAAGAAGCTGTCAAGTCCTTAATGAAAAACCCTTTATAAAAGTATGGGTGGCGACGGTGTAGAGGTTGGTGTGTTGGTTTGAGACAGGACGCCACCCATTCTACAGCCTCTACACCAAAAGGAGGATTTCTGCCTGGCAGTACAATGAACCGTTACTGCGTCTGTATGCTCTGGGATTTAGATTTCCTTTTATAAAAGTGGTTTACTTATACCAGGTCTTGTCAGCTTTAGATAAAAACCTGTCAAAAATATTAGGCATAAACGGCCCATACAGGGCCTAAAACCTAGCTTCTCTAACCACTTGCTTGTGCGAAGTGGAAGGGACCTACAATTTGAAGCCGAATCCGAACGGAAAATTTGAGAAGCTTCTCATGACAGTTCATACTCTTGGATGGCGGGAATTAAACCGGGGACCTTTTGATTAGTAGTCCGACACATTAACCATTGAGCCGGTGCGCCCTAAAAGACCTGTCAAAAGACTTCTTCAAATCAAGCAGACATGCACCTGTGCGCTGTTTCTGAGCTTCGTTCCACTGAATGTCAGAAGCTTGTAGAAACGCGGCATGAATTGTATCAATCCCGCCTTAAAACCAAACAGTGTTTCTGGAATATTTTTTTTGTCCTCTGCCCAGAGCTCTATTTAAAATCTTTTAAAATATTTTACTAATACTCGGAAGCAGCCGCGTTGGAGTTGTCCTTTACCCTTGTTCGGGTGAGAAAGTACCACATCTGATTTCCACCGCATTATTCAGTGCGTTGTTTAACAAAAAGGTGTATAAGTCAACTGCTTCCCGAGAGAGGAGATGTCGTAGTACAATATATCGTCGACTCCTGCTGACTTCTTTTTCCTTAATGAGGTGGACCTTCGAAATTAAAAGGGAACTGTGCACGTTTTTCCCGGCGAAATGGCATTGCTCAGGTATTCTTCATTAAACCCGGTGAAACTGTGACATGCATTAGCATTAGCAATCCGACGTTCTACATAGAAAATCATCTTGCTGGATGGCTCCTGCTGCACATCTCCTTCAGCCATTATACATTTAAATCAAAAAGTTCCTCAATCAATATAAAGTTCTTCTAATGCTTGAATATTGCTGCGTAGTGTGGTCCCAACTTTTCAACAAGGATCTAAAACCTATTGAAAAAATTCAAAAAAGATTCAAGTCAAATGCACTTCAAAGATAAATTGGTCCGTTCTTTTACCGTCTTAAAAAAGTTGGATTGAATTAATTACCTTATCGTACACAAGAAGGAACTCTATTTTACAGGTTTGCCAGTGATGGCCTAGTCAATGTGAATGCCTCGTTTTACTCATCCTCACAAACTTTTTTTGTTTAGCTGTTTGGCTTCAGTTTGATTCATTCTCATGGCTTTTCCTTTTGTCAGATACTTTAGATGCACAAAGAATTGAAGACAAAACAATTCAAATCAAATCGTGATTAACGTAATTGCATTTTATGGAACACAATAATTGAAGATGATGACCAGAGTTTTGCTTCTGGTGACCATGAACATTGTTCTCGGTATTTTAATTTCAACTTTCTTCATTTTCAGCGAACGAAAAAAAAAAAGACAAAAAAACTGCAAAGACAACAAACCTAGTTTCATATGGCTGCCTGGAGACAAATGAAGAAACTGCAAGATTTGAAGAAGGAACCTCCATTACCAGGGATTCTTATCCATGATAAAACGTGATCATTGTTTTGTTTCCACTTGAACTCTGTGCATTACCATCCATCGACATTATCCTCGTCATCGCCATCGACATCGACATCGACGGCGAAAACATCTTCTCATAGGTGTCAGTGCCGAAGAATTCACGGCAGCCAAATTACACAGAAAAGGCAGACTTACAAAAAAGACAACATAAACGTGCATTGCGCGTTATTAACCTTTTAACTTGCACCACGAATTGCCTCATGCTCTTAGGAAATACCGGTACAGATACATTTGACTACAGAATAGAAAGATGTAGGTACATATTGTACGAAGAACATGAATGGCTTCATTCGTATTTTAGAAATACAATATGGGAGAAGCGTATGGGAAGGTGGTCAAAGCCTCCAAAAAACTAAAAGCAGTTGGGTCGGCCGGACGAGGTAGCTTTTGAGTTCTGGAAAATGATGGGAGACATGGGCTTCAAATGGCTCATGATCTTCGTATCCAAACTGATGAGAGACGATCCAATGCATAATCAGTGGAGTGTAGTTTCTTTCTTCCTTTGTACAATGGAACAGGCGATACGCGAGACTGTGACAATTACCGTTTATGCAAGCTGATGTCACACGCCATGAAGATCGTTGAGCGGGTATAAGATAGCCGAGTGCGGAAAATAATACGGCTATCTGAATTCCAGTGTGGGTTTGTCGCAGATAGTTGAACCACAGATGCAAACCAAAGCATAAGGATGATCATTTGAAAACATCGCGATTTGTTAAAGGATTTGCATACGGTGTTGGTTGATTTTGAAAAGTCCTTTAATAGACAACCAAAGGATCTGTTATGGGTGGCGCATGGACATGTATGGGGAGTAAAGACAAAGGTAAGATGCCCCGTGGACATCGCTGATGAGTTCACAATCAAAGTCTGTGTACACCAGGGAAGCGTCTAAAGTGCCTTGATATTTATTACAGTCCTTGATTGTCTGCTTGAAGGAAAAGTGACGGACCCCAAAGTGCATTAGGGTAGGTGCTTGTTGTCTGGCAGGCGCCTATGTCAGCTTACTTGTGCGACTCAAACAAAATAGCGAAAGTAAAAAACTTCGATAGAATCACTTTTCATTCACTTTCACACCGATTGTTATCAATGTGCAATGTATCAAAAGCAAGTTTCCGATGTCCGATTCACGAAAAAAAAACTTCAAAAAACTTCAATAAGAGTTAGGTATTTGAATAAAACTTTGAACAAACGATATCTCAAGAATGAAAGTGCGCACAAACACCGCAATAGGTTTGTAACGTTAGTGTGGCCTCCCTCTTTCATATGCGCGTTCGGATAACAAAATAGGTGACGTCTGTACGATGATTTTTTATATGTGCGGTCTCTGTATCTGCATCGGAATTTACACGCATACGCACATATGCATGTGTACTCACTCAAATGCCCATAATTCACACACCGATGCAGATACAGACATCGCACATAGAAAACATCCTTTGTACAGACGTCACCTTTCATGGAAAAAAATTTCATTGGCATCGGTTAACGCGTTTGAACAAACACCGGCAACAAACTCAAATGTGGATTGATTTTTATATACATATATAGATAAATTGGATTTCAGTGATATATTTTTCGTTTTGATTTTTTTTTTTGTATTACCAAATTTATATATGTATTTTGTTGGTCTACTGGAGATACTCTTAAAAAAACGCGCCTATTATTATCTTACCAAAAAAAGAAAAAGATAAACGCAATTTATTTCGTTCCGCAATATTATTATTTTAAATTGGAAGATGGTAACCCTAATAGAATTCCTCTCTGAGGGCTTTAAAGAGGGACTGATTTATGTAAGTCATTGCCACCAGACTGAGAGACAAACATTCTATCTTCCCTGTACTGACAATTTTTGTTGGATAGAGTATAGTCTGTTCGCGTCCTAAATGAATTTCGATTTGATGTGTTTAATATGAGACAAATATCGTCGGTCAGACGTTAATAATATTTCTTTTCTTCTTATTTTAGAGCACTTTGAAGGCGGCATCTGGTTTGCTGTTTAGAGCGCTAGATGGAAGGGCTTACTTTGGCAGCGTCATTATCAACCTACCGGATACATGGCCAGACGAGTGCGCCCCAAACAGTTCCATTCACGTGGCAGCCTCACAGGGTGGTAAGAGTGACTTTACAGTCACTGGAACTAATTTTCTATTTGGAGATAAGATTTGGACCCAACAAACCGGCGGATGTGGCACAGGTGGAGACCAGATATACATTCCTTACCGCTTTTTGGAGGAAGAAAAAGCGGCTAAAGGCTTCGTAAAGGAATGGGCTAAATATCGCTATGGGGTTTTCGACGAGATTGGCTTCCATCGCGATGACGTATATACGCAGTGCTTCTTCACTGACACCCTGCATGTTACGGGTTGCTCTGATGCTATTATTAAGGATGCCGGGTAAGAGATACATACGTCCATATTTTTCCGGAATGGATTCTGCAATATTTGTTTGTTTTTTTTTTTTTTTTACTTTCAACAGGTTGTGTGCCAATGTAAGTCCCGAAAATCCCTTTCTTGATGTGCTGAAAACTGTAGACAAAAATGCTCGATCCAGTCTAATGTTTGTGCCCGAAGCTGACAAAGTAACAAAGTTCTGCGATGAAAGAACTCACGATGTGTACGCTCCAACTAAACAAAATCTTCTATGCGATCGTCGAAGCACCCTAGAGGTAATTCTACGGCATAAAGACTTTAGTCCGTCCTATATGGCCACAGCATTCTCAACTACCCTGACAGACACAAGTCCAATTTTTCACTACCGACGGCGAATGATGACGCGATATATGATTGTGATAGACGAGACGCACAATATTCTATTGCGGGAGTCATGGAACTTTCTTCGGAGCGCTGTTCGGAAATTTGTTGTTTATGATTTGCCAGCAAACACCGAAGTGGGCATTGTCTTGACAGGTGGAGCCACAAAAATAAAAGCACACGTCATCACTAGGTTACAGTGGCTAAAAGACCGAGACACAGTGGCTTCATTTGTGCCATACTTGACGAGTGATTCGAATGAAGCAGCTTGCATTGGTTGTGCAATTCTAAAATCGCTTGAGATGTTGGAAGCTCGCCGAAAGTTGGAAGGCAACGCCAGCCATATTGTGGTGGTTCTTGCTCCGGGTATGGACTTTGCTACTGATAATCAGGAAATTGCGGAAGCTGCCGTTAAAGTATCAACTCGAATAGTAGCCATCAATTTCCCAGCAATTGTCAGGCGCCAACCTTTGGATGCATTAGCCCATCTTTCGGACGGCATGGCATTCACAATACACGAAAAGAAGTACAACAGCGAGAAAAGCTACCTTGATACATATTTTCAACTGGCCGAAGTCTTGTTTTACACAGCGCAGGAGTACTATGAGGGACCGGCTCACCACAAAACTGTGGAGATCCATCGCAAGGAGCTAAAAGATGTATCCAATGATTTTGGGCGACAAACTAGGCGAGCCACCCGTTTAGTTCAGGGAAAATTTTACTTGGACGGCAATATGGGAAGTCCATCTGGATTCTTCGTTTACATCCACAATTTGGAGGCCCCACTCATTCAAAACATACGTGTAACTAGTCCCGCAGGCGTCACATACAGTATACGCAGCGACCAGCGAATGCCGGTTAAACAACTGACCGTGTTGGCTAACATCAATGAGACCGGACCATGGTCGTATGTGGTTGAACGATTCAGTGACACCCCTCAGCCACATTTTGTTCAGGTCCTGGCTACGCCTGTGTCTGAAATGGTAAATATTGTTCGAGTTCGCACCTGGATTAGAGCCGTACAAGCTGCCGGTCCATTCATTGTCTATTGTGAAGTCAAACGAGGCGATTATCCGGTTTACTCAGCCTTTGTCAAAGTAACAATTACCCGTCCAGATGTCGCCTGCAATGGCACAGACTGTGAGAGAACCTACAGACTCTTGGATACTGGCGCTGGTGATCCTGATATCACAAAAGGCGATGGCGTCTACTCAAGATATGTTGACATACACACCGGACCAGGGATGTATAAATTTGATGTTTCCGTTCATGATAACGGAGACAATGCTAGGTCACTGAGAGACAATGCAGCAATTCAAAATCTCCCTTGCTGTAGTAGCACAATTACAACTGACCAAGCACAACAAATATCGTCCTTCGAGCGTTACGCGCCGCCTATTACATTTCATTTAAGTCAAGAGGACATCGACACAAAGGTTTACATTCAAGTTGGTAGGATCAGAGATTTGATTGTTACTTACATGCAAGAGGGCGCTGTTAGTCTGACATGGACAACTCCTGACATGGGCGCAGAATCTGTGGCGCGCTATGAAATCAAGTTCGGTTTTGCCATAGCAGACGTAGTGGAGAACTATGAGACCGCAGGCATCATGTGGAACCATGAAACTCCATATACATACAATGTTGGTGATATAGCCGTCCATATGATGAATATCAATCTTGAGCCACAAATGTTCGGTCATGCTGTCTTTTTTGCTATTCGACCTTATTGCAAGCTGTCAACAAATGCAGTTGGAGGACCGATTTCGAATGCAGTTCGCTCCTTTATACCGAATAAAATTGAACCTACACCAACGACCCCACAGCCACCATCGGATATTTTTCTTGAAGAAAACGTCCCAACATTTGATGAAAACAAACGCAACAACAATACATTTATTGGCAGTCAAATTGATACTGAGATGCTTCTTTATATTGCAATACTCATTGTCACTCTCTGCATTTTGTCGCTCGGATTCTTATATTTATTGCCATGCTGCCGTCGTCGAAGGGTACAGCGCAGACGCACGCACAATGCTACCAATCAGGATGGCAACTCAAATGAACTACAAAATGACGCAACTGCGACCAGTCCGAATGCAAGTTCTCCTAAGAACTCGCCATCCACTGCCAGTGAGTCAAATATTCGCCCGACTACAACAAGCATTACACACAACTATGCAACCGTTGACACTCCAGACCACCACATAGTTGGTATTCCTGTTTATGTAAGCCACGAGGAGCAGCAAAATAAGAGACTCTCAGCTTCCGCATCTTCCAATGTCATCCCTCAAATGACTTCTTATGACTATTTTCTGGATGGCGAATATTCAGCCGCACCAGGATACCATACAACCAATTGCAGCATTGGTGCACTGAGCGTTATTTCAACTCACAGTGAAAATGCAACAGGCGCTCCCCGATCTTATCCAACTTCGAAAATCATTCACAACCATGAACGTCGCACTTCACCTTCGGGCATTCTAATGGACAACGTCACCCTCATCCGTACTCCACAAACAACCGACTACATTAACCAAAGCATCGATGCAATGTCTTTGCATGAATGTGGCCCACCACCCGTTCCACCGCTACCCTTCGCTTCCGGAGCTTATCAACAATTTTCGTGTCCCTATCTTTATGGAACAATGCCAAAACAGCACCACGATTCAATGACCAGTAGCTACAGCGCCGTCTTGTTTCCATCCGTCGAAATACAGCAGCAAGAGACTTCATACATCCAACAACCCTCCGACAGCGGTGACAAAAAGCGCCGCATCGTAACAATGGTTTAAACGATCGACGCTATCATTATTAATACCTAATTCATTACTACAACTATTGATGCCATAGACTGTAGACAGAGACAGGGCCCCAACCCAAACTAGCTGGAAGCACAACAATGCACAACGCGTCTCAAAGACTATTAAGGAAGCTTAACCAACAGAGGCATGTGATATTTGAACTAACCCATAACTATAATGGAACTTTAACCCCTTAAGAATTTAAGAAGTGCAAGACTGATTTTTTTTAGCAAATAAAAGTGAACCTTAGAATTTAGTTTAAGTATAGAAGAGCTATTATTTAAGGGCTATTATAACTTTTTTTATTTTTCTTTTTTTAGACAACATTTTTAGGCATGTCTATATTTTTGTAGCAAAAGGCGGTTCACTTTATTGGTTAAAAATAAATGAAGGAAGAATCTACAGGAAAGTTAGAATGTAATTACATCGCCAGGAACAGTTACATAAGGACAAAAGTGTGGGCTTGATTAGAATGGCATCTGTAAAAGCCAATGCATACGTGTACGAAGGTTCATCATGTTTTTATAGCCCAAACAATAAGAAGTTTAACTGGCGCGCTTTTAAAGTTTGTTTTTATAGGCAACTTTTTCCAATTTAACATTTCACAAATTGCGCAACACCCAGTGAGGAATAAACATCCAATTTAGCTTGAAATATTAATTCCATGTCCATTTTAGGGCACATTTAAATTATTGGAAAAAATTAAAAGACTTGGGTTGTAAAACGGCAAAAAAAAAATGGACCAAGAAAGAGATGCCTAGCTTAGCAATATGCTTTATTTGATTTTATTAATAATTACGTCACTAACGGCCGATTTCCTCACGAAGTACTAGCGCCAGAGTACCGGTATTAGACCAAAAGTTAGTACCCCAATCGGCACCAAGTCATTCACAATCTAACTCAAATAGAACACATTCCTAGCAAATAGATATAATATACAGTCAAAATCGGTTATAACGACTTTCAAGGGACTGACGAATTTGGTCATTATAAGCGATAGGTCGCTATTACCGATATCAAGCTATGTATATACTTATTTTGTTTCCCTAATTTTTCTTTGAATTTGAGCCATAAAATAATAAGAATACACATTTACAAATATACGTTTACTGTTTTTTTTTTTTTTTTTTTTTTAAAAAGTGGAAATATCTAATTTATTACCTGAAATAATATTATTTTTTATTTAAATTTGCCCCAATTTTTTGAAAAGCCTTTTTTATTAATTGTTCAATTAATTATATATATACTATTATTCATATAATACAGAAAACAACGGTATGAGGCGAGAATATGACGTAGGTATAATTTGCAACTGGTGCGCCGTATTCAGGTACCGCGCTAGTTTATTTAATTTTTTTTTTCATTAGTAATAATTATTTCTCCATCGATAAAAAAAGCATTTTAGATGTAAAATTTGACGTAGAATACAATGGTTATACTTAAAACAGGCAAAGTGGTGGGTAACATTGTTAAAAATTGATTTAAACAATTAAATTGTTTATAACAATATAATTTTTTTTATAAATTTTGTTGGTACTATTTTTTTCCTAAAATTCACATTCATCTTGACATTGAAAAAAAAAGTTTTCTCTAGCTTAAAAAGAATCGGAGTTATGAATTTTTGAAAATGAGTCTCCAAGGCATAAATCACAAAAATCTCAAAATTTCAACCCCCTCTATTTTCAAAAAAAAAAAAAATAAATAAATAAAAATCCTTAAACATGTGTCTCTTTTTATTCGATATAGAACCCGTGAAAAAAATTTCAGGCAAATCAAAAATGTGTCGGTCATTTTTTGTTCAAATCTGTACGGTTTGTAAAAGAATGACTCATCTAAGTCCATATTTGTTAAAATTTGCGCACATAGTAAATCAGAGTATATCCATATAATGACTAGGGACACTCTCATATTTTTGACTGAAGGGCTATTGTAGAGGTTCATAATTAGGTGTAATCATTAACAAAAATAATCAGAAAAACCAGTCATAAACCATTTTAAAAATAAATCAGGTACCACTGCCATAGTGAAAAGGATCAAGTCATGCGTCTTTAAAAAAGTATTAAAAAAACGGCACAATGTTTTGCAGAAAACAACAGGTCAGCTATCGGCAACGAAGCACGTTTTCTTGTTTTGCTTTTGTTTTTATGTTTCGTTTCATTTGGTGTGTGTTGCCCCATAAGAAAGTAGGCAATTATCGTCAACGACGCTGGGTCGAAACAGTTTTGTTGCATTCGGTGTGTGTTGCTCGTATACAATGGCATGTATTTTCGACAACCACCACCGAAACACTTTGAAACAAAAACCTGTTTTTTGTTTCATTTTCTTTGGTGTGTGCGCTCTCATAAGAAACAATGTTCTCTTGATTCACGAAAAAAAAAAAAACCTTTTGCTTTATCCAGTGTGTTTTCAACCTTAGCTTTAATGTTTCGAAAAACACTCCAGCTCCAACGCTTACGTCCATTTTTGAGCTATCTCTATAGATGGAGATGGTTTCGGCTGCGTGTCCAATTAATTCCCATTATTCTCTGCTATTAACCTTCCGTCCTCAAACATATTTTTTCTAACGCTATCCTCACACTGGGGTATCACATACCCCACCCCAAAAGTATGAAAAAAAATGTCATTTTATATATACTCGTATATAAATTTTTTTTTATTATTCATATTTTTATTTCATCTAAACAAAATTCAATACGATGAATAACATAAAATATAAAAATACTTAAAAAAAAATAATTTTCAAATCTGGTTACAAAAAAAATGTCAACTAAAATCAGTCAAATTCATAAAAAAGTTTAAAATAATAGTTTTAAAAACTGTCGAAATACGCTTCCTAATACTCTTTCTTCAATGTTTACTCCAATGTATATTGTTTTAACAGTGGGATAAATGTTTGCTTTTTTAAACACAAAAATTAAAATTTTGTTTCACTGCATTCTATGCATTACAGTGATGATCCTCGTACATGGGAAGTCGGCATGTCACGTTTTCAGTTTTTTTTCCGATTACAGAAGTTACACAGTTTTAAATGTTGATTTTCAAGTAACTTCCTTTATGGCTGAACAAACCCCACACTGGTTTTATTAATTTTTAGTCCAAAATAACTAAAATAGAAAACATTTCACTAAAATGATGTATTCAGAAATTCCAAGAAATACTAACACGCACTGCATTCTGGGGTATATACATAGTATATGATACCCAAGCTAAAACTTCGAAGCACGACTAAACACGTTAAAAAAATCTAAGAACACCCTCGCCTGCTACTGCAGAGAGTTTAAAATTAAATATACATAGGTATGGCATTCTTAGGAAAAATTGTTAACGGGATCTGCACACTTTTGAAAACTATGGGGGATATCTCATACCTCAGTGTGTGGTTGGAAGGTTAAAAGTGCAGGAGAATGGTATGTAGTCGGAGGATACAGCTGCGCCCAAGTATCTGTTTAGAATCTGTGTATGAACCGGCAGTTTCGCTGATGCCTGATCCGAAGGACGGTTTTTGCTGCAGATTCTTGCATATATCGCTATAAATGTAGCAAGTTAAGGATGGTTTCGAGTTCCGCCGTTAGAGTGGTTCTCAATGCAAAGGGTCGTGCCCACATAGGCAATCCTTTGTATCTTTGTCAAGTTTTTTAGATGGGTAACTTTATTTGTTGATTGCCACCATACCAGTCCTCCATATGTTAATGTAGATCTTACGATCGCCGTATTCATCCATAAAATTGTCTTGTGGATAGGACCAACGTTTTTACGAATGTGCGGCTACATGAGTAAAAAACGACTGTGGCCTTTTTTATGCGTGCAGACATATTTAATTTCCAGTTGAGTTGCTGATGGTCTCTCGTCGCGAGCGGACGTGCTTCGTTTTTTGCCCGTCACCGTTAACAGTTGTCGCCACGCGACCATACGATTCGCGACGAAATAAATAGAAAACAAATCAAAATCGGTGATTATTCCATCGTACCTCATCCCACTCCAACGCTGTTGCTTTTCCTTGTCTATTGCAAGTGTCGTAAGATTTTCGCGTGTGTACATGAAATGGTTGGGTAGAGGCAGCATCAGGCGGATAGCGGGTCGTGTGGTGTTGATTTTGTTGGTAGACCATAGCGAATTGCCGTACGCGTATAACACCGGCAGTAAATTGTCCAACGTGCATCTTCATTTCAAGGTTCTGCTAATTTAGTTAGCGTCAGTGTTTGTATTTTATTTATGTTTTTACTTTAAAAGGTGTAGACATTTTGTGGTGGATGTGAGCATCATCCGTGGGTTGGGGAAACATTTTTTTTCATTATGCGCCCATGTCTCCCTCAATTAACCAGCTGTTTTGGCACTAAGTGAAACACAAGTTGGCATTGGCTCCTATTTAATGGAGCTTAGTCTACCTGGTTACAACGTAGCGCCATTATTCTTTTTCCATCGCGGTCTCGCCGTTTATATACGTAGTGACGTAGCTTATCAACTTCAGCATCAATATGGCCAACGTTCCAATCCAGAATTTAATTTCATTTCACTATCCACTATCCATGTCCGTATGCAATTAATCCACTACTGTTTTATTTTTCACAGTAGACCTAATTTGGAAAGACATTTAGCTTATAATGAGTTTGATGCTCTGTTTGATTCCATCACAAGAATTGTGACCCTTCACCCTCGTTCTGAAATCGTCATTGCGGGCGATTTCAATATACACAATTCAAGTTGATTTCGGCAGTCTGGCCAGACAACACCCGAAGGAAGGTACGTCGAGATCTTTGCTGAGGTAAATAACCTGACCCAGCTTGTAAATGAGCCGACGCGAATACCGGACATTAGCAGTCAAACCGGCAATACACTGGACTTGTTTCTTACCCCTCACCCCGATAAAAACGGTTTAAACGTATTATCGCCTCTAGGTTCGTCAGACCATTGTATCATATCAGCTGATTTCTCGTACTCCAACCACATAGTTAAAGAATAAACTCCCAAAAGAACCGTATGGCAATACGAGCAAGCCAATTGGGAAAAACTAAACGGTTTCTTTAAGAGTTTTAACTGGTCGCTATGCTTCCTCGACAGCCACGTGGATGCTGCTCTTGATATGGTCACAAACATAACTCACCTGCACATGAAGTCGTTCATCCCCAACAGGATAAAAAGTATCAAACCCAGAAGCTCTATTTCCCTTAAATGTAACCTTGGTGAGAAGCACTTAAAGTCATTGAGGCGTTCCCTATCAACGATGATAAATATCAAGAGGAGTCTTATGTCGAAGCGCTACAATGTGGAATGACTCATTTTTGATTCACTTTTTGAGCATTGTTTGCACTTCCTTAGTCATCAATGGTCATTCGATCTTTACTGGACAATTTGCCCACCATTAAAACCACTGGCAACTACCTGGTTTGACTCGAGCTGCAAAGAGGCTATCAGGTTAAAAGAGGTAAGCTTTCCGGTAACGTTTAAACGAGCCAGAAATGACTGCAATGTCCACATTAATCGTGTCAAATTCTCCTATGACCAAAAGTTGACTCAAAAAATACTACAAAGTCCCACAGGTAGAAAAAACTTTTTGTCATTTGTTAAAAACATCAAGAATTCGACATCGTCATCTATCCCGACACTCATTTACAATGACATTCCAGCTGTCAGCTCTATAGATAAGGCCACTCTACTTGCTGCTCACTTTGCTGTCAGCTCAACGCTTCCAGATTTTTCTTTGTCTCCCCATGTACTCGAGCGCGTTTTTTTTTTCTTTTAAGATAAAAAGGAAATCCATATCCCAGAGCACTCAGACTCGGTAACGGTCCATTGTACTACCGGGCAGAAATCCTCCTTTTGGTGTAGAGCCATGTGAACGGGTGGCGTATGTTTTTGTTCCCCATGGGAATTGAACCTGCACTCGAGCGCGTTATCCCATGGGACCAATCCACTACCGCACTCGGACAGTGGCTAGAGTACTTCAAGATCTTGACGTTCACAAATCCGCTGGTCCAGATGGTATTTCCCCTATCGTTTTGAAGAGGTGTTCTTGCTCGCTGGCAAAACCATTGCGCAAGATTTTCTATCTATCCTTTTCTTCAGGGCTCTTTCCGAGAAGATAGAAAACAGCATTTTTCCAGTCCGTCCCCAAAAAAGTCAAATCTTCATCTCCCTCCTCCTACCAACCAAGTGCAAAAAGGTCGCTTCTTTCCAAGGTCCTGGAAACACAGATAAACCGTCAGCTTGTGAAATATCTAGAATACCGAAAACTTCTTAACGACCGGCAGTACGGTTTTCGCAGCAACCAATAATTCACCGAGGTGCTGAAAGTAAGATCGTTGCGTTTGATATTTCAAAGGCATTTGACAGAGTTTGGCACCAAGCTCTCTTGTCTAAAATGTGTGCATTCGGAATCGATGATACCTGTCTTCAATGGATTAGATATTACCTTTCAATTCAAGTTGTTTTGAACTTTTTCAAGTCTGCAACTCAACAAATAAATGATGGTGTTCCACAAGGCTCTGGTTTGTCCCCCACTCTCTTTCTCATTATTATAAATGATCTCCTGTCTGTTACCTCTAATCCAATCCACTCCTTTGCCGATGTCAATACCCTCAGCTTCTCATATTCGTTCCTTGGTCCCCCCCCCCCCCTCCCTCATCTTCTGGTGTGGAACTGGATCGGCAACGCATGTTAATCTCATTAAATTCCGATCTTGACAGCATAAATCAGTGGGGTGTAAATAATAGAGTGAGAGTGGATGCTTCTAAAACGCAATGCTGTCTTCTGTCATTAAAGCAAAACCCTAAGATCATGCCATTGTCCATGAAAGGCACTTGCATCGCTGAAACCGAACGGCTTTCCATTCTCGGTAAGTGTGTTAATGACAACTTTCGTTGGAAGGACCACATATTCGATGTCGCCAAAAACGCTGCGAAATGCCTAGGCTTCCTTCAGCGCTGCAAGAAATTTTTCACTCCCTCTGATCTGGCTATAATTTATAAGGCGTTTGTCAGCCCGAAACTCGACTACAACGCTCATATTCTGGTCAGGTGCACTAACTTCTTTGGAGCTACTTCGAAGGATTCAAAAACCCCGAGATAAAACTCATTGGTGGCCGTGACATCGCGAGATCCGTCCGATTTCTTCTCGCTAAGTCCAGCGGACTTTTTTTATTCCTAAGTCATGGGGCATTCGGCCAGAGATAACGCTGATCCCTTGCCCTCACACGGCTCCGAAGGCGCAGCATACTCTAATCGATGCGATTCTATGCGCCGAGTTTATCATTATCATGTACGTTTTCAGATCCTTCGCTGATTCCCATATAGGGGACACGTACATGCTCACTGCAGCTAGTTGCTGGGGTCTGCCAATGTGTGGCATTGGTCTCGAAAGTGCCGCCACTGCCCGAGAAGACCTTTCACCTGCGTACTTCATGAGCTCTTAAAAGTTGAGCCTGTGATCCAATATCATCCAGGTACTGTGTGTGTTGGCTCGATTCGATGGTTTTCGGCCAGGTGTAGGTTAAGACGTAGTTTTCTTTTTCGGGCTACTAATAAGCAGTGCTTCCGTCATATGGTCTACCAGTCCTAGGTCGGCTCCTTGTAGCCATACCTTTACATTATGGTCCGCATTTTCCGGACACTTCGTCCAGCACTTTTGCCATCGTGATAACTGCAATGTCATCGGTATTGTGGTTCTCATTATCCTACGAGTATCATACATTATCTTCAATAGAACTGGGCCTAGCACAGATCCCTGGGGAACTCCTCCCGTAACTTTGTACGTCTTAGGTCCCTCTTCCGTGTCGTAGTGTAGGGTACTCCCGCTTAGGTAGTTGCATATAATTTTCAACAGGTCGTCAGGAATGTGTAGGTTGATCAACGCTCTCATTGTGCACCTCCAGTCGGGTGAGTTGGATGCGTTTTTAGTATCGAAATCGCTATTCCGGGTACTAGGGCAGCTTAGGACTCATGTGAAGAAATTGGCCGTAAATATTTGAAATCATTTTTATACCATTCTTATGAGATGTATTATTTTCGTCGCTGTAACTAAAAGTTTTTGATAATACATGTTGAATCTTGCTGCTTACAGGTATGCATTTTACGCTAAATAATATTTTAACAAGTATTTCCGACGACTGACCCATATTGACTGAACGGAAATTTGTAAAATAAGAGATCTAGTCAATTAGACATAAATTTGTCTCTTAACCGTATCACTGTGAATTTGGTCACAGTAAACCGGGTCCATTTAAAATCAAAACCTCACCTTCAAAGAAGATATAATTTCAATTTCACAAGCGTAATACTGTACCTTATACTAACTAAAAAAAAATATATAGAAAAACTATTTATGTTGTAAAACCAAATCTAGATAAACTTTACTACTAAATGTGTAAAATATATCGGTGTATGAAAAATAAAATAAAATATAAAAATATAAACCAAAATGCTAAATATAAATTAAAAAAAAAATATATGAAAATGAATATAAAATATTTAATTGCAAAATAAATAATAAAAGAAAACATAGGGGCGGGCTACAGTCCGCTTGGGCGAACTGTTGGATACCCTATTCTTATTCCTATATCTCATAAGTGGGCGTGACAAAAATTTAAAGGATTTTATCGAAAAAACTAAGCTTTTGTAAATAAAAACGCTCCCTAGCTCAAACTTTGGTTTTTCAATAAAATTGTTTTATTTAATTGTGGGCGTGTCAGTAGGCGGATTTAAAAAAAATTTAAGTATTAGCATAAAGGGCCCCTAGAGAGTATATACTAAAAATTTCAGCTCCCTAGCTCAAATTTTGGTTTTTCAAAAAAAATATTTTATTTAATTGTGGGCGTGTCAGTGGGCGGATTTTGAAAATTTTATGTCCCAAGCAGTTTTATGGGCCAAAGATCATATATAAAAAATTTCAGCTTTCTAGCTCAAAATTCAATTTTTCCCAAAATTTGTTTTATTTAATTGTGGGCGTGTCAGTGGGCGGATTTTGAAAATTTTATGTCCCAATCAGTTTTATGGGCCATAGATCATATATAAAAAATTTCAGCTCTCTAGCTCAAAATTCGATTTTTTCCAAAATTTTGTTTTTTTGAGTTTGTGGGCGTGTCTGTGGGCGGATTTCAAAAATTCTTAAACTTGATTATTTCGGGACCCTAGAGAGTATATGGTTAAAATTTCAGCTCTCTAGGTCCAGTTTAAAGGCCTAATTTTTGCCGACGGACGGACGGACGGACGGACGGACGGACGGACGGACATGGCTAGATCGACATTACTATCGATGCTGATCATAAATATAGTAACTTTTAGGGGTCTACGGGCAATATTAAGGTATGTTACAAACTATGCGTCAAAATTAATATACCCCTAGAATAGGGTATAAATATATGTGTAGAATTCGATGTACAACAAAAATAAAATAAAATAAAAAAATATAAACCAAAAAGCTAAATATAAATTAAAAAAAAAAATATATGAAAATGAATATAAAATATTTAATGTTAAAATAAATAATAATAGAAAATATATGTGTGGAATTCGATGTACAACAAACAATAGTTTGAACAAATATAATTCAATAAAGAAATCTAAGTGTGAAGCAGCATTTTGTTGCTTTTTTATTTAAAAGGTGGCATGAGGCAGAGCGAGGTAAGTTCATTTATTGGTTGTACTTACTTTACGCCTTCTTGTATACTTACTTTTTGCAGAAAACAAATCTATGTATGTATATCAAAATTGCATGTATGTGTATCTGTTTATTACCTATAGGAGAATTAAATAGAAAAAGGAATTGGAAGGGCTGCGAATATTGCTATCGAACGGGCGCGGCGTGCACCGCATTCGAACCAGTAGAGATGCAGTCGGGCGCAGTGGCTCAGTGGTTAGTGAGTGTCGGACTACTAATCGAATGGTCCTCGGCTTAATTCCCCCCAGGGCCAAGTAATATCTTGAGTATTTTCCATTGCCCCACCTCATGCGAACGTCTGACAAACATCCAAGAGTTAATCAATTGTCATGAGGAGCTCCTCAAAATTTGCCGTTCGGATTCGGCTTAAAATTGTAGGTCCCTTCCACTTCGCACAAGAAAGTGGTTGGAGAAGCTAGGTTTTAGTCCCTGTAGGGCTGTTAATGCCTAATATTTATTTATTTATTTTTTTAGAGATGCAGCAAAGTGGGAGGGTTGTTACTACTATTGAAATATTTGGCTCATTTGCTGAGGAAAGTGCTAGGCATGCCCACAAAACGCTCCCCAAAATTGAATTGAACAGGTGGCAATGGTGCGATGGTAGTGTATTCACTAAGTGATTGGCGTTTCGTGCGTTCGACCAGGGCCATGATTTTTATAAATTGAATACACACAACAAAAACTGATCTCCCTAAAGCAATTTAGGCGCCACCTGTGGAGACAAAATTTCATCGCACCAAACTTCTTTCCTCTCCTTCTATTCTTTCAGTAAGTAGCACCCAAAAATATGCAATGAATCATTTGCTGGGAGCTACTTGCGCAACAACTAAATGCCTGCGCTGTGGTTTTACCATTATAAGGGTACTGTTTCACTACAGAAAAAAGAAATCCCTTTAGCGCACGCAAATTATAAAAAAAAACTTTAATTAAAGAAGGTATCTACGTAGGCAAGTAAATGGATGCCCTTGTGACAGGTGTCATGACTCACTTAGGCCATCAGTTTGGATCCATTGTGTCCATTGTTGGGATTTTTCCAAAAATTTAAAAACTTGAAAAGAAACAAAAAGAATATAGCTGTTTCACAGCTCAGTGATCCGCTGTATTAGAACCACCCGGATGCATATGTAAATCTCAGGATTTTACACAGCTCAATATCGGTCAGATCCTCCAGCTCCTCAAAGAAGTAGCTGCCAAGATCCTTGAATCTGTTAGTTCTAAGGGCAGGTCATTCCTATTAATGTGACGAATAGATTCTATCTCTTCGACGTAGAAAGAATGTCCTTGGTAGGAATTTCTTCCAGAAATTAGAAGAACTCTCTGACAAGTCTGTGAACGACTTGCACAAGTTCATAAATGTATCGGGATGGATTGTAAGACCGCTAACTTTTTCGTAGGTTTTTCATTGGGTACTAAGTAAGGGAATCATAACCCCCAGGGTATCACAAAGGGTCTACATTGACCTAAGTGTGACGGGCGCAGGTTTCTCTTGCCCCGTCAACCCAGTAACCTAACCTAACCTATCTCTCGACGTCTCTACAGCTTCTGCAGTAATCGTTGTGCATTATGCCCAGCCGCTCCGCTTGTATGCCCACATCGCGGTGTCCTGTGAGGATCCCAGTCGATGTGCGTATGTCTTTGCGGTTAAGCCTGATCATGACCTTAGATTTCCTTTTGTTTACCGCTGGCCAAAGCTCCGTCGAGTGTCTGCATATTTCGAGGTTGGTCCAACGTAAGTTTGTTTTACTCATTGATTCCACATCGATTTTTGGTGTCGGTATACCAAGCGGAGTTTGTATAGATTTAAGAGCCAGAGATGCATCCATCTCCGATCCGTATCTTGCCAGCTTTTCTGCTACTTCGTTCCCCGAGATGTCATTGTTCCTGGTTCCCAGCATAGGGTCACTGAATTGGCGATTTATATCTCGTCTTGGTGTTTTCTGCAGTGTAGGTTAGGTTAGGTAGGCGGGCTGGCTTAGTGCCACACTCAGGTCATTACTGACCCATTGTGATGCCCATCGGGGGAGTAGGGTTGCCCCTTTCTCATTTCTTAACCCTGTCTACAAAAACTGAGATTAATTAGTCACTGTGTTGTTCGATACAAATCATCCTGTGGATTTGGTGAAGTTCATTATCCTGTCTATCGGTGTGCTGGAGAGCTCGTCTAGGTCATGGAAGAAATTTCTCCCCAGGAATCTGTATCTGATGTATTGGAGACCCGGTCAGTGACATATGAAGTCGCTTGTATGTTCCAGAGCTTCCTCGTCGCCACAGCCTCTACAGAGTTCTTCTTCCGTCAAGCGCGATTTCTTTATGTGGTACCGCAGGGTGGATAGCGATTTCCTATCCTTTTTCATGAGACTCTCGGTTCTGACTCTATTGAAGGTTGGCCTGGCCATAGCATTCTTGTGATGTGGCAAGTATCAAATGCCGTACAATGGACCGTTACCGAGTCTGAGTGCTCTGGGATTTGGATTTCCTTCTTTTTTATAAAAAAAAAAAAAAAAAAAATCTAATGCGGTCCATCTAAGGTTCGCCTCTCTTATTGCCCTTCTCCCTGCTTCAAGCCTGAGTGTGCAAAGCGGTATGGGTAGAGAGGGATCAGCTGTCTTGCTAATTCATTCGCTTTCTCGTTGCCTAGAATGCCTTCATTTCCCGGAATCCAGCAGAGCGATGTGGCAATGGTGCAGTAGTAGTGTATTCGCTTACGGAATGGAAGGTCGTGCGTTCGAATCCCGGCCAAGTCCATTACTTTATACCGAATACATGAAATCGTAATCTCCCTAAGTAACTTAGACACCACCCGTGGAGAAAAACCCTACAACTGCACCCAAACACTTCTTTCCTATCTCTCTATTCTTTCTAATACCAAGTAGCTTACACTGTGTTCTTAGCATTATAAGGGTAGGTACTGTGACAACAGAAAAAATCCCTTTAGTGTAAGCAAATTATAAAAAAAAAAAAAAAAAAATCCAGCAGAGCGATGCCTTATGCTGAGTACCATGAACGTTACGTTCTTCGCAATAGCTTGGATTTTATTACTGTTGCAGTTAAGGATTTTATTGCTGCCAGGCTGTCGATAAAGAAGGTAATACCATCGGGTGGTATTGCCCTTACCACAGACTCACGGGCTGCTTTTGTCACTGCCACGACCTCTGCTTGGAAGACGCTGCTGTGGTCGGGAAGGCGTACCGATTTTGATATGCCCAGCAGTGCGGAAAAGACGCCTGACCCCACCCTCGTTTCCATTTTTGAACCCTCCGTAAATACGGTTATGGCTTGCGGGCTGGGAACGAGTTCGTTTCTCAATTCTTCTCTGCTTTTTTTTTTTTTTTTTTTTTTTCTTATTTTACGAATGACGGCTGTTGATTGAACAAAGATGTCTAGCGGAAGCAGGTTGAGGATAGCCTCCACTCCTGCGGTTGGAGTCTGCACTGTAACAGCGCTCTTGATTTGACAACTACTGACACGATAACCATTATGGCCACTTGGCTGTCCGAGAATATAGTGATCTGCTCGTCGCCCAGTTTGCGCCTCTTCACCTCCCTGGCAGCCTGAAACACGCTGCATTCATCGCTGATTCTGAAGGACACGCCCAGGCTCACAGTCTCACAGAAGATGCCTGCACCTGTACCCACATACATTTTGGATCCGTCGGCATAGACAGCTATTTCGCCTTCTTCCGTGACTGTTTTGGTGAACCATTCGCTTCTTTCTGGGATTAGGGTAGCGAATCTCCTTTTGAAGGCGACTTGTATGGTAGATAGTCAGTCCATCGTGCCTAAACGGATGCGTGTCCGTAGTGCCTGAAAAACCACAGTAGCGACTCTATAAGTCTAACGGCCGCATTCCCCGCTTTGCTTCTGCAGTATATTTCCAGGGATGTGAGGTTGAGTATTACCTCCATGTCTGCGGTGGATGTGGCTCCTAATGACTCTGTTATCCCAATGCAATGCGTCTTTTGGGTTTTGGTAAGGCTTGAGAGATGGCAATTCTTCTCGGCAAACTTTATGTTAAAATGGGTCTTACCACCGCTGTGTACAGCCAGTATACCACATGTGGTTTGAATTCCCATTTGTATTGCCGGATGTCCTTTTACAGTCTTATAGTACCACGTACGCATTTTTCACCCGATCTTCTATGTTTTCCTTCCAGTTGAGTTTGGAGTCTAGTATAACAAATCCACAAACCAAATACCTCGCTGTCTTGGATAATTGCAGGTCCACTCCACTCATCCTAGATAGTTTAAAGGCCGTTTTCCTTGTGAACAAGTGGCAGTGGGTAACTGAGTAGCTCACTGAGGACTGGGATGAATTTTCCCGGGACCAGGATTGCTACAATGACATGCTGAACGGTATTTTCGGTACCTTCAAATAAATTTGCCTGAATTCTAGATTAAATTATCTAACAAGTGCAATTAATAAATTTTTGTTCTAGATAGTTTAGACCCGGACAAGTGTTCGTTTTGGATGAATACTGTGCACGGTACGGCGTAAGAGGTTGTTATCGACATCTGTGCTATCTGTCTGATTTGTTGGATCGTGCCGAAAAGCATTTTATGATCGATCCAACTTTAATTCATTATTCTTTTGCATTTTGTGCAAGCCATGTGCATGGGAATAGGCAATGAACTTATTTTTTACTTAACGATCATTTGATTCGCCAGTGAGAGGATAGTTAATGAGGTTGTAATTTTTCTTTGGGATGCCCAAAATCACCACACAAATACACCAGATGGCGTTGGCAGCATAACACACGAAGAGAAGGAACAATTCCGGGACATCAAGGAGAGGCTACGTGTCCTGCTTGAGTATCAAATAACGAACTTCCGATTTTGTTTGTTTTCAACTTCAATTGCCAAATTTTTGGTAGTCTTTATAGCCGCTGGCATTCATTTAGGGAAATCGATTAGTTAATTGAAAGTAGTTAGAAGCTGTTTGCTTTATTTCCCTGTAGATGGCGCCTACGAAAAAAGAGGCAGGCCTTGAATCTCCTAAATAACACGAATGGAAGATTGATACATTTTCTACATATTGAAATGCTTCTCTACTTATAGTGGAGCTTGCTTTCCGGCTTTTTGCTGTCGCAGACCTTGCCACTTTCATAAAGTCCGTCTATTCAGCTTTTGTTGCAAAAAGACCAGCTTCAGTGCAGACGTTGCGCAAATCAGCACCATTAAAGTTATTCCGACAGCTTGACTATGGTTTCGTAATCGATTTCCCCGTGCTCTGCGATGGAAGCCACATGCATTTTCATAATCTCCAATCTAGCCTGTCCGTTTGGCAATGGAATCTCGATTTTCCTATCGAGGCGTCCAGGATGCAATAAAGCCGGATCCAAAGTTTCTGGTCGATTGGTGGCCATAAACATATTTACTTGACCCAGAGAATCAATTCCGTCCATTGGGTCCAGCCGGTCAAGAAGCGTGCGGTGATCCGCCAAGGTGCCTTCAGAGAAACGCCACCCACTGATAGCATTGATTTCGTCCATGAAGATGATGCATGGATCCGAATGAGACGGACACTCTCGCTTATGTACTTATCGACGATGTAGGTGGGTTAATCGATGCCCTTGTGACAGCTGTCACGGATTATGTTGACCAACATTTATGGTCATTTGTGTCCATTTTTGAGCACCTTGAGCGGGAGTGGATTTGTGGCATTGGATGTTCTACGCGCTTAAGCAGCGGTACACTTTTTCTGATATTTTGTCTGCCTTTTTTTGGGAGAGGTACTACATAAGGTACCTTCAGGGAGCAGGCCATAGCCACTACACTCTCCCCACGAATCGCCGTGAATACCACATTAAAATCGCTCTTTGCATAACGTCAGGGTGGGCCGTTTTTTAGTCTGTTAAAGAACGCCGTCTTGTAAGTCTTCTGTGGCATAAGACTTTTTTCTACTATTTTGTTAGCCATTTTTTTCTGGAGAAATAATATGTAATGTACCTTCAAGGGACAGGCCTTAGTACTACACTCTCCCCACGAATTGCCGTGAATACCACACTAGAACCGATCTTTGCATAACATTAGGGTGGTGCCGTTCTTAAGTCTGTAAAAGGGCGCCGTCTTGTATGTGTTCTGTGGCTTAGACGTTTTATTTTCTTAGTCATACGATTGGCTAACCTTCACTCCTTTCGGATAAAAAAATGCACGATCTCTGTCACGAAAACGCCCCAAAAACAGGCTCGATATCTTAAGCCGTAATGCCAAGCACACATAATTCAGTGACATAGGTATTGCTCGCTAGCGGACGCTGTAATTCGGCGCCTGATTTTAATTATGGGAAACTGTCATCTAACATCTGCATACTTTTAGGCTAGTTTTGGAAAATGGCCATTATGAATGCCGAATGTTCTCATTGAAAATTAGCATACTCCCAGGCAGTTGCCATAAAGTAATTCCTGGCCAAATCACTAGGAGTGGGTCCCGCTTGGCGTTTAAACATAAAAAAATAACAGCGAAGTCGAACATATTCAAAAGGAACCCATAACTATGCGCAAGTTTTATCAACATACAAAATATTTTTGATTAGTCTTTGGCTCTGTGCCCATCACCTATCCTTTATATCCTTTATGTATTTATTTTTTTGTTGTTTTGTTGATGAGCCGGAACCGCAAAATGAAGCTTAGAAGCCATTCCCAAGTCATCGCCCATCGCCGTGTTTATCGTGCGCGATGAGCCGGAACCGCAAAATGAAGCTCTGTAGACATTCACAAGTCATCGCCCATCGGAGTGATTATCCTGGGCGATGAGCCGGAACCGCAAAATGAAGCTTAGAATGAAAAGAAAACCAAAAAAAAATATATCACCTTTTTTTTTAAAATAAATACATATATAAAGGGTGATTTTTTTAAGGTTAGGATTTTCATGCATTAGTATTTGACAGATCACGCGGGATTTCAGACATGGTGTCAAAGAGAAAGATGCTCAGTATGCTTTGACATTTCATCATGAATAGACTTACTAACGAGCAACGCTTGAATTTTCAGTGAATGGGCCCTAGAAAAGTTGGCAGAAAATCCGCTTTTTTATCGACAAATTTTGTTCAGCGATGAGGCTCATTTCTGGTTGAATGGCTACGTAAATAAGCACAATTGCCGCATTTGGAGTGAAGAGCAACCAGAAGCCGTTCAAGAACTGCCCATGCATCCCAAAAAATGCACTGTTTGGTGTGGTTTGTACGCTGGTGGAATCATTGGACCGTATTTTTTCAAAGATGCTGTTGGACGCAACGTTACGGTGAATGGCGATCGCTATCGTTCAATGCTAACAAACTTTTTGTTGCCAAAAATGGAAGAACTGAACTTGGTTGACATGTGGTTTCAACAAGATGGCGCTACATGCCACACAGCTCGCGATTCTATGGCCATTTTGAGGGAAAACTTCGGAGAACAATTCATCTCAAGGAATGGACCGGTAAGTTGGCCACCAAGATCATGCGATTTGACGCCTTTAGACTATTTTTTGTGGGGCTACGTCAAGTCTAAAGTCTACACAAATAAGCCAGCAACTATTCCAGCTTTGGAAGACAACATTTCCGAAGAAATTCGGGCTATTCCGGCCGAAATGCTCGAAAAAGTTACCCAAAATTGGACTTTCCGAATGGACCACCTAAGACGTAGCCGCGGTCAACATTTAAATGAAATTATCTTCAAAAAGTAAATGTCATGGACCAATCTAACGTTTCAAATAAAGAATCGATGAGATTTTGCAAATTTTATGCGTTTTTTTTTTTAAAAAAGTTCTCAAGCTCTTAAAAAATCACCCTTTATATGGTGCAATATTTTGAAGTAGATTTATTAATTATTATTGTTAAAACAAATATATATATATATTATAAATATTATGTATAATGCATAGCAAATTTATTTCTCAAAATAATAATGATAAATAACAAAACCCATGTGAATTGTTGTATAATTTAAACTTTACTATAACACACACAAATGTACATGAATATTTAAAACAAAATATTTATATATCCATGTACGCGTGTGTCAATATTTTTAAATAAAACAAATAAATTATTTTATTAGTTATAAAAATTGTAGTTAGCCATACATTATCTGTACCCCAGAAAAAAAAAATAAAAATAAAAAATAAATCAAATTAAATACAATATTATATAATATTTATGACAAAAAAGAAAAAAAATGTATGAATTGAACGTCATAAAAAATCTCCCCAAAAACAAAGAAGTGAATTTACAAAATTTAAGGGTGGAGGTTGAGGCAAAATTATAAAAAGTAAAATAAGATCCAAACATTTAAATGGAATATAACAAGAATTAGTAAACTAGAAAAGAAGCAAAACAAAAATTAATAAAAAGAATATAGTAATAAAAAGAAAATATGTCAAAAAGTGGTGAATTTCGTTTCTATTCCACTGAATGTGGATAGGTACAAGAGGTGAGTTCTGAGCAGAAGGAAATCGATGTAAGTACCCCACAGATGTCTCACGTTCAAATTCTTACAGGTTTATAAGGTCATTCAAATGGGTGGACAGCTTGGAGTTGGGAAAGGAAACAAAGGAAAGAACAACGTGGCCAACACTGCCAACGAAGGGTGTCACAATGGCTCCACATGCACCTGAGTGCGGTGTTACAGATTCGTTCCGTTCCATCAACCCGGAAACCTAACCTAAGTACCCAATTACCCGATTTGTATGCGAAAACAGTGCTGACATGCCTGTAGCAGCACGTATGCATAAAGCTATTGTTTTTACTAACTTTTATGAGTGCCTAAGAACAGTTGTTAAATCCAGTAACCAACATATTCAAAAAGAAACTAATGAAGTTACCTCCAAGGGGCGGTAAGTATTGCCATTGTCCCGCATCGCTGACATCGAACAACGTTCCATTCTCAGTATGTGTGTTTATGTCAACCTTCATTAGAATGACCTCATATGCGATGTCGCCAAGTGTCTAGGCTTCCTTAAGCGGGGCAAGAAATATTTTACCCCTTCTGATGTGATTACAATTTATAAGGCGTTTATTCGCCCTTGAGTACAACACTCATATCTGGGCCGGTGGTCCAATCACATATTTCGAGATATTACGAAAACCCGCGGTATCGGCGGTCGAGATATCGCGAAAACGTCTGCCTCTTAGTCATCGTCGTAGTGTCTCCTGTCAATCAATATTTCCACCAGAAGTGCTCAAACGAAATAGCCAGCTGCATTCCACCTTTAGAAAATTCCAACCGCAATACCCGCCATGCAAGCAGTGCCCATTAGTTTACCCTTAAGCCTGTTTTCGGACGTATAGCGAAAAACAAAGAATGTGTCATGCTCTTCCCCGCTCTGTTTTACCTACGCATTATAATTTACAAACATTTCAAAGCAACGTGCATCGGTTTCTCCTCTTTCCTTTCTACTATAACAAATCTGAGGTCCAAACTTTCAACAAAAAAATTCTCCTGTATAAATCAGATTTCGATTCCCGGTAACCCTGTAATTAAGATGTCATCAAGTATAAGGAAAAATCATCCCTTATAATAAATAAATGCAATAAACTTAATATTTTGTCATGAAAATAAAAAAAATAAACATTCTCTTATCAAAACAGCTCACGGGCCATTAGTCAGCTGTTTTTAGCTCACGCTCCCGCTCAAGAGTGTGAGTCAACTCGAACCTCTCATCACAAAAAGAGCGCTCAGGGGGTGGGTTTTTACAAAACTCATGACCGAGAGCCAAAAAACATACACGACAGACGACGCAGCCAACAGCTCGCGCGCGTGCGCATTAAAAAATGCATACACATGACGCGACACGCGAGCAGCTCTGAGAGAGAAACCAAGCAGCGTGAGTAATTCGGGGAGGAAATTCAGTGTGTATTCATTTTTCGTTGGGGTAGGACGTGCCAGTGGACTGCGCGCGTATTTCGCGCGCCACCGGGAAATTACGCGTTTCGGTGATTAGCGCTCGGTTTTTTTTGGAGTTTTACTGTCTCAAATTAAACTTAATTAATTAATTAGATTAAATTAAATAAAATTAAAATTTATTCATCAATTTAATGCAATTAAAATTTTTACATTTATTTTGTTATGACTGTGGAAAAAATGAAATAATTTTTTTTTTTATTGAGTCTTAGCACCTTTTGACAATTTTTTCTTCCTGGAGGGCCGCAACTGTTTCCTTTTGTGCTCCAAGAGTATTGAAAATTGATCTTAATTAAGTCCTTGCTGAATCATTTCACCAGATCCATAGGTAGGTAGGTAGGTAGGTCCATTCTTCTCCATTAATGAAGTAAGAACTTCTGACTGTTTTTCATTATTTACGAGTATTTTTAATTTGTTTTATTTTTAGTTTATTTTTTTAACGACTTGAATTACTAAACTCATGACCGAGAGCCAAAAAACATACACGACAGACGACGCAGCCAACAGCTCGCGCGCGTGCGCATTAAAAAATGCATACACATGACGCGACACGCGAGCAGCTCTGAGAGAGAAACCAAGCAGCGTGAGTAATTCGGGGAGGAAATTAAGTGTGTATTCATTTTTCATTGGGGTAGGACGTGTCAGTGGACTGCGCGCGTATTTCGCGCGCCACCGGGAAATTACGCGTTTCGGTGATTAGCGCTCGGTTTTTTTTGGAGTTTTACTGTCTCAAATTAAACTTAATTAATTAATTAGATTAAATTAAATAAAATTAAAATTTATTCATCAATTTAATGCAATTAAAATTTTTACATTTATTTTGTTATGACTGTGGAAAAAATGAAATAATTTTTTTTTTATTGAGTCTTAGCACCTTTTGACAATTTTTTCTTCCTGGAGGGCCGCAACTGTTTCCTTTTGTGCTCCAAGAGTATTGAAAATTGATCTTAATTAAGTCCTTGCTGAATCATTTCACCAGATCCATAGGTAGGTAGGTAGGTAGGTTCATTCTTCTCCATTAATGAAGTAAGAACTTCTGACTGTTTTTCATTATTTACGAGTATTTTTAATTTGTTTTATTTTCAGTTTATTTTTTTAACGACTTGAATTACTAAACTCATGACCGAGAGCCAAAAAACATACACGACAGACGACGCAGCCAACAGCTCGCGCGCGTGCGCATTAAAAAATGCATACACATGACGCGACACGCGAGCAGCTCTGAGAGAGAAACCAAGCAGCGTGAGTTATTCGGGGAGGAAATTCAGTGTGTATTCATTTTTCGTTGGGGTAGGACGTGCCAGTGGACTGCGCGCGTATTTCGCGCGCCACCGGGAAATTACGCGTTTCGGTGATTAGCGCTCGGTTTTTTTTGGAGTTTTACTGTCTCAAATTAAACTTAATTAATTAATTAGATTAAATTAAATAAAATTAAAATTTATTCATCAATTTAATGCAATTAAAATTTTTACATTTATTTTGTTATGACTGTGGAAAAAATGAAATAATTTTTTTTTTTATTGAGTCTTAGCACCTTTTGACAATTTTTTCTTCCTGGAGGGCCGCAACTGTTTCCTTTTGTGCTCCAAGAGTATTGAAAATTGATCTTAATTAAGTCCTTGCTGAATCATTTCACCAGATCTATAGGTAGGTAGGTAGGTAGGTCCATTCTTCTCCATTAATGAAGTAAGAACTTCTGACTGTTTTTCATTATTTACGAGTATTTTTAATTTGTTTTATTTTTAGTTTATTTTTTTAACGACTTGAATTACTTAACTCATGACCGAGAGCCAAAAAACATACACGACAGACGACGCAGCCAACAGCTCGCGCGCGTGCGCATTAAAAAATGCATACATATGACGCGACACGCGAGCAGCTCTGAGAGAGAAACCAAGCAGCGTGAGTAATTCGGGGAGGAAATTCAGTGTGTATTCATTTTTCGTTGGGGTAGGACGTGCCAGTGGACTGCGCGCGTATTTCGCGCGCCACCGGGAAATTACGCGTTTCGGTGATTAGCGCTCGGTTTTTTTTTGAGTTTTACTGTCTCAAATTAAACTTAATTAATTAATTAGATTAAATTAAATAAAATTAAAATTTATTCATCAATTTAATGCAATTAAAATTTTTACATTTATTTTGTTATGACTGTGGAAAAAATGAAATAATTTTTTTTTTTTATTGAGTCTTAGCACCTTTTGACAATTTTTTCTTCCTGGAGGGCCGCAACTGTTTCCTTTTGTGCTCCAAGAGTATTGAAAATTGATCTTAATTAAGTCCTTGCTGAATCATTTCACCAGATCCATAGTGTAGTACTGTTTCACTAAATGATGACACGTCCGTTTGGTTTTAACGCGATCATAAAACTGACGCTCTCTTTATTATTTTCTTAATATTAATTATTACAAGTGTATGACTGTATGTGTATATATAAATATAATATAATAACTTAAGTAGGTATCTTATATGTGTATGACTGTATGTTTATATATATGATCACAGCTTATGAATGTAGGTACATGAATATAAATATGGTCTGACAATGTGAGTTGCATGCAAAACTCTTACAATAATTACTACAACTCGGCCATCCTGGCCATTAAGATCACCTGATCTTGCAAATTTACAATCAATCATTCGCTTTACTTTTGTTCAACCATGGTTTCATATTACCGACCGCCCATACTCCCTGGTAAGGTAGTCGCGACTGTTGAAAACCGTCAACATCCTTAAGTAGATATCTGTCGTTTCGTAGGACTTTTTCGATCTGGTAGGGTCCTCTAAATTTCGGTATCAGTTTTTTAGACGCCCCCGGGTGCGAGTCAAAATTTTTTATCATAGCGTAGTCTCCTACATTATATTTCGTGGGCTTGCACCGTTTTTTATCTACGTATTGTTTGTTGTATGCCTGTGACTTCTTTTGTTCTAGAGCTGCTTTGCTACGTGTCTTTGCCAGGTCGCGTACGTCTCCTGACTCTAGTTCTGTCAAATTTTCCTTAAGTTCATCCGACCATTTGCCTTTTTGATTCACTCCAAACAACATTACACTAGGATGTTCTTTTGTAGTCCTGCCCACCGTGTTATTGAGTGTATGTTCGACTACCTCTAAAACGTGGTCCCAAAATACCCCTTCTTCTGGTTTAACTAACTTTGCTATCATTGGTCCCAAGCTCCTGTTTACTCTCTCTACTTGTCCGTTTGCTTGGGGTGAACCTGTCGCAATCTTTATGTGTTGAACACCTTCTTTGGACAAAAAGTCCTTGAACTCTGCCGAGGTAAAACAACTACCCCTATCTGATATAATGTACTTCGGTCTACTATACGCTCTAAAATAGTCCGTTAACGCTCGATTTACTTCCTTTGTATTTGTAGTCTTAGTTGGGTAGAGTCTCACGAACTTTGTAAAAGCATCTATTACTACCAGTATATATTTTTTAACCGTCCTTGAATTGTCTATTGGACCATAATGATCTACATGTACTACCACGAACGGTTTTTCTTCTTTAGGTATGTTGTGAATGAAACCCTCTTCACGTCCCTGTTTAGCCGAAAAAGTAATACACTTCAAACAGTTTTTTATGTGCGATCCTATCTTCTCTCTCATTTTGGGAAACCAGTAACTTTTTGACACCAACTCTAACACCTTATCTGTTCCTACATGACCTACTTCGTCATGATATTTATACAAAACGTGACTTTCCATTTCTGTTGGTACACAAAACACGACACTGCCATCATTTTTCTTTCTATATACCACTCCGTTTCTCATTTCATATAAATTATGGTTCGATCGTTCTAACAACTCTTTGATTTTAACTATATTTCCGTCTTTTCCTTGGCATACTATCAGGTTTTCCTCGAAAGTATTTGTTTCGACCGTCAGAATATTTGTCGATCTACTTAGCGCGTCGACGTGTTGCATGCGAGTACCTGCCCTGTGTGCTAGAGTGTAATCAAAATTTTGTAGCTCTAACGCCCATCTGGCTATTCTAGGGTTAAGTTCTTTCTTGTTTAGCGTTAGGGTCAACGAATTACAATCAGTTACGATCTTGAACTGTTTACCCTGTAAATATACCCTAAAACGTTTTAAAGCACTTATTATTGCCAGCGCCTCTAACTCAAAACTATGCAATTTTGCTTCGTAATCTGTCGTTCTCTTTGAAAAATAGAAAATCGGATTTAACTTTCCGTCTTGCTTTCTTTGTAGCAGAATCGCTCCAAATCCCTGTGCACTTGCGTCGCAATGAAGTTCTGTGTCGTCCTTTGGACTATACAGTGCCAAGACCGGAGCTTCTATCAACTTGTCTTTCAAGCTTTCAAAAGCCTTTAATTGTTCGTCACCGAACTTGAATTCTCTGTCTTTTTTGGTAAGGTCGTACAGTGGTTTTGCTATGGTTGAAAAATCTCTAACGAATCTACGGAAGTAAGAACACAATCCCAGAAAACTTTGTACTGCATGAGTTTTTTGTGGAATCGGAAATTTTTTCATAGCTTCGATACCCCTATCATCTGCCTGTATACCCTCCCCCGTAATCGTAAAACCTAAATATTTTATCTTCTTTTGTAAAAATTTGCACTTATCTATCCTTAGTTCCAATTTATTTTCTACCATCCTCTTCCAAACTTCAGAGAGTATCCTAAAATGGTCTTCGTATGTCGTCGTAGCTATCATTATATCGTCTAGGTATACTATAACTTCATCGTTCCTAATCATGTCAGCAAATATCTTGTTAATGTGTCTTTGAAACGTTGACGGCGCGTTTTTCAAACCAAACGGCATTCGCAAGAATTCGTACTGCCCTAACGGCGTAATGAACGACGTATATTTTATCGCGTCTTCATGCATGTATACGTGAAAAAACCCGTTCTTGAGGTCTAGTTTAGAAAAAATCGTCTTGTCTACCAGTTTGTCTAGCAAATCGTCGATCACCGGTATCGGATAACTATCTTTTGCAGTGGCTTTATTTAACGTACGAAAATCTATACACATTCTAAGATCCCCTGTTTTCTTTTTCACCAACACTATCGGCGACACGTATTCAGATTCGCTTTCTCTAATATACCCTTTACTGATATATTCGTCTAGCAACGAACTAAGTTCATTTTTTTCGGCATACGACAAACGACGCGGTCGACACTGAAACGGTTTTATGTCATTTAGCGTTAAATTCATTTTAGTTTTTATTACCGGTTCCGTAGGGCGATCGGCAAGCAAATAATTTGACCTATATAACATTTTAAGCTTTTCTTTATGACCATAACATACGTCTTCACCAACTTCTAAATCCAATTCTGAACTATCATTATCTTTACAGTCGATTAACAAGAGCTGTTTTTCAAAACGTTCACTATCATTTTCTATTTCATTTGAGCAAGTTGTATTATTCTCTAACTGTGAAACTAGTTTAAATGTTCCACTTTTTAGGAAATCCCTGCCCAAGATTGCCTCATAACTCGTCGATCCATCGTCTATTACCATAAAATTTACTTTAATTCCAACTTTTTTATAAAAAACGACGCACGACACCATTCCATATATTTTAAGCAAACTTTTATTTAACCCGAAATATTTTTTCCGTGTGTTACATTTATATATGGATATATTAGTCGGTATACACGATCTTCTAACCATACTTATCGGACTTCCAGAGTCTATGAGGCAGTCAAAGAGGATACTATCACTATTAACAATAAACTTAAAATACAAACGTCTTACGTAATCATTGGCCTTGTCATCTTCTGACAACTGATGTACTGCTGACTTCCTCTTTGGCTTAGAACACCCATTTGCGATGTGTCCCACCAAGCTGCAATTATAGCACCTGATTTCAACTCTTTGTCCTTCCACTTGTCTATCTTTTGCCGTTCTATCTGCTGTCAATCCCGTCTGTTTGTTGCTAAATGTATTAGCAGTCGATCTCGTTTGCACCTTCCGCTGAGTTACTTTGCCGAACGCTCGAAGTAGTCCTGCCTTTGTTGTATACCCCTGGACACGGGCATATAACCTTATGTTGTCATCAGAAAATCCCTCAATCGCATATTCAATCCATTCTTCTTCGTCCATTTTCAATCCAGTCGCCAGTCTCACTTTGTCGTCAAAATATTCACTGAAAGTTTCGCTCACTTTCCACTTTCGGTTTTCAAATCTTTTTCTCATCTCCATCTTGTTTTGTTTTGTACCAAAAACTTCTTTCAACTCCTCTGTCAGGTTGTCTACGTCGTCGTCTAAAAAATTTGCTTGTGCGTGCAGCCATTCTTGTGCCTTGCCTTTCAATTTACTTACGAAAAGTGCGTGCAAATTTTTTTTCTCCACACCATACACTTCTTCGACATTCCTTAGCTGTGCCAGCCACACATCAACACTTGCCGTTCCGCTAAATTCCGGCAACATTTCCTTCCACAATCCAATTTGTTTCGCCACGTTAAATTCCCCTGTCGTACCGTCCGATCGTTTTTCCCCACCTTCTGCTTTAGCTTCTGCTCTATCGTTTGATTTTGCTATCCGTTGCCACAGTTCATTTTCACTCATTATGACGTTGTTTTTTTTTTTTTTTTTTTCAGCTGCAGTGTCTAGCGGCTATTTCGATCTCTTCTTGTACCTTGTAGTCGTCCGTTACTTGGATGTTCTCCTCGCACATCTGCTGCTATGAATTCGTTTGAATTCAATACTGCTTGTTATTGGGAAGAGAATAAAAAAAATTTTCGCGGTGACTGAACAATCGGTGACAAAAAAAAATTTCGCGACGACACAACCAACTTTGTTGTAAACACACAATCTGTAACGCCAATTTTATTTTTCACACAATTTCACTTGTGGCAAGCTATTATTTTGTTTGTTCTGTTTTTTGTTTTTTTTTTGTTTTTTGTGTAATCCCACTTCTGAGGAATTTGTAGTACTGTTTCACTAAATGATGACACGTCCGTTTGGTTTTAACGCGATCATAAAACTGACGCTCTCTTTATTATTTTCTTAATATTAATTATTACAAGTGTATGACTGTATGTGTATATATAAATATAATATAATAACTTAAGTAGGTATCTTATATGTGTATGACTGTATGTTTATATATATGATCACAGCTTATGAATGTAGGTACATGAATATAAATATGGTCTGACAATGTGAGTTGCATGCAAAACTCTTACAATAATTACTACAATAGGTAGGTAGGTAGGTAGGTCCATTCTTCTCCATTAATGAAGTAAGAACTTCTGACTGTTTTTCATTATTTACGAGTATTTTTAATTTGTTTTATTTTTAGTTTATTTTTTTACGCGTAGGTAGGTAGGTCCATTCTTCTCCATTAATGAAGTAAGAACTTCTGACTGTTTTTCATTATTTACGAGTATTTTTAATTTGTTTTATTTTTAGTTTATTTTTTTAACGACTTGAATTACTAAACTCATGACCGAGAGCCAAAAAACATACACGACAGACGACGCAGCCAACAGCTCGCGCGCGTGCGCATTAAAAAATGCATACACATGACGCGACACGCGAGCAGCTCTGAGAGAGAAACCAAGCAGCGTGAGTAATTCGGGGAGGAAATTCAGTGTGTATTCATTTTTCGTTGGGGTAGGACGTGCCAGTGGACTGCGCGCGTATTTCGCGCGCCACCGGGAAATTACGCGTTTCGGTGATTAGCGCTCGGTTTTTTTGGAGTTTTACTGTCTCAAATTAAACTTAATTAATTAATTAGATTAAATTAAATAAAATTAAAATTTATTCATCAATTTAATGCAATTAAAATTTTTACATTTATTTTGTTATGACTGTGGAAAAAATGAAATAATTTTTTTTTTTATTGAGTCTTAGCACCTTTTGACAATTTTTTCTTCCTGGAGGGCCGCAACTGTTTCCTTTTGTGCTCCAAGAGTATTGAAAATTGATCTTAATTAAGTCCTTGCTGAATCATTTCACCAGATCCATAGGTAGGTAGGTAGGTAGGTCCATTCTTCTCCATTAATGAAGTAAGAACTTCTGACTGTTTTTCATTATTTACGAGTATTTTTAATTTGTTTTATTTTTAGTTTATTTTTTTAACGACTTGAATTACTAAACTCATGACCGAGAGCCAAAAAACATACACGACAGACGACGCAGCCAACAGCTCGCGCGCGTGCGCATTAAAAAATGCATACACATGACGCGACACGCGAGCAGCTCTGAGAGAGAAACCAAGCAGCGTGAGTAATTCGGGGAGGAAATTCAGTGTGTATTCATTTTTCGTTGGGGTAGGACGTGCCAGTGGACTGCGCGCGTATTTCGCGCGCCACCGGGAAATTACGCGTTTCGGTGATTAGCGCTCGGTTTTTTTTGGAGTTTTACTGTCTCAAATTAAACTTAATTAATTAATTAGATTAAATTAAATAAAATTAAAATTTATTCATCAATTTAATGCAATTAAAATTTTTACATTTATTTTGTTATGACTGTGGAAAAAATGAAATAATTTTTTTTTTTATTGAGTCTTAGCACCTTTTGACAATTTTTTCTTCCTGGAGGGCCGCAACTGTTTCCTTTTGTGCTCCAAGAGTATTGAAAATTGATCTTAATTAAGTCCTTGCTGAATCATTTCACCAGATCCATAGGTAGGTAGGTAGGTAGGTCCATTCTTCTCCATTAATGAAGTAAGAACTTCTGACTGTTTTTCATTA
The DNA here is from genome assembly GCA_949715645.1 of Portevinia maculata. Classification (NCBI taxonomy): domain Eukaryota; kingdom Metazoa; phylum Arthropoda; class Insecta; order Diptera; family Syrphidae; genus Portevinia; species Portevinia maculata. The sequence continues at coordinate 128,106 of CATIYB010000023.1, read as the reverse complement.
TTTACGAGTATTTTTAATTTGTTTTATTTTTAGTTTATTTTTTTAACGACTTGAATTACTAAACTCATGACCGAGAGCCAAAAAACATACACGACAGACGACGCAGCCAACAGCTCGCGCGCGTGCGCATTAAAAAATGCATACACATGACGCGACACGCGAGCAGCTCTGAGAGAGAAACCAAGCAGCGTGAGTAATTCGGGGAGGAAATTAAGTGTGTATTCATTTTTCATTGGGGTAGGACGTGCCAGTGGACTGCGCGCGTATTTCGCGCGCCACCGGGAAATTACGCGTTTCGGTGATTAGCGCTCGGTTTTTTTTGGAGTTTTACTGTCTCAAATTAAACTTAATTAATTAATTAGATTAAATTAAATAAAATTAAAATTTATTCATCAATTTAATGCAATTAAAATTTTTACATTTATTTTGTTATGACTGTGGAAAAAATGAAATAATTTTTTTTTTTATTGAGTCTTAGCACCTTTTGACAATTTTTTCTTCCTGGAGGGCCGCAACTGTTTCCTTTTGTGCTCCAAGAGTATTGAAAATTGATCTTAATTAAGTCATTGCTGAATCATTTCACCAGATCTATAGGTAGGTAGGTAGGTAGGTCCATTCTTCTCCATTAATGAAGTAAGAACTTCTGACTGTTTTTCATTATTTACGAGTATTTTTAATTTGTTTTATTTTTAGTTTATTTTTTTAACGACTTGAATTACTAAACTCATGACCGAGAGCCAAAAAACATACACGACAGACGACGCAGCCAACAGCTCGCGCGCGTGCGCATTAAAAAATGCATACACATGACGCGACACGCGAGCAGCTCTGAGAGAGAAACCAAGCAGCGTGAGTAATTCGGGGAGGAAATTAAGTGTGTATTCATTTTTCATTGGGGTAGGACGTGCCAGTGGACTGCGCGCGTATTTCGCGCGCCACCGGGAAATTACGCGTTTCGGTGATTAGCGCTCGGTTTTTTTTGGAGTTTTACTGTCTCAAATTAAACTTAATTAATTAATTAGATTAAATTAAATAAAATTAAAATTTATTCATCAATTTAATGCAATTAAAATTTTTACATTTATTTTGTTATGACTGTGGAAAAAATGAAATAATTTTTTTTTTATTGAGTCTTAGCACCTTTTGACAATTTTTTCTTCCTGGAGGGCCGCAACTGTTTCCTTTTGTGCTCCAAGAGTATTGAAAATTGATCTTAATTAAGTCCTTGCTGAATCATTTCACCAGATCCATAGGTAGGTAGGTAGGTAGGTCCATTCTTCTCCATTAATGAAGTAAGAACTTCTGACTGTTTTTCATTATTTACGAGTATTTTTAATTTGTTTTATTTTCAGTTTATTTTTTTAACGACTTGAATTACTAAACTCATGACCGAGAGCCAAAAAACATACACGACAGACGACGCAGCCAACAGCTCGCGCGCGTGCGCATTAAAAAATGCATACACATGACGCGACACGCGAGCAGCTCTGAGAGAGAAACCAAGCAGCGTGAGTAATTCGGGGAGGAAATTCAGTGTGTATTCATTTTTCGTTGGGGTAGGACGTGCCAGTGGACTGCGCGCGTATTTCGCGCGCCACCGGGAAATTACGCGTTTCGGTGATTAGCGCTCGGTTTTTTTTTGGAGTTTTACTGTCTCAAATTAAACTTAATTAATTAATTAGATTAAATTAAATAAAATTAAAATTTATTCATCAATTTAATGCAATTAAAATTTTTACATTTATTTTGTTATGACTGTGGAAAAAATGAAATAATTTTTTTTTTATTGAGTCTTAGCACCTTTTGACAATTTTTTCTTCCTGGAGGGCCGCAACTGTTTCCTTTTGTGCTCCAAGAGTATTGAAAATTGATCTTAATTAAGTCCTTGCTGAATCATTTCACCAGATCCATAGGTAGGTAGGTAGGTAGGTCCATTCTTCTCCATTAATGAAGTAAGAACTTCTGACTGTTTTTCATTATTTACGAGTATTTTTAATTTGTTTTATTTTTAGTTTATTTTTTTAACGACTTGAATTACTAAACTCATGACCGAGAGCCAAAAAACATACACGACAGACGACGCAGCCAACAGCTCGCGCGCGTGCGCATTAAAAAATGCATACACATGACGCGACACGCGAGCAGCTCTGAGAGAGAAACCAAGCAGCGTGAGTAATTCGGGGAGGAAATTCAGTGTGTATTCATTTTTCGTTGGGGTAGGACGTGCCAGTGGACTGCGCGCGTATTTCGCGCGCCACCAAAAATTACGCGTTTCGGTGATTAGCGCTCGGTTTTTTTTGGAGTTTTACTGTCTCAAATTAAACTTAATTAATTAATTAGATTAAATTAAATAAAATTAAAATTTATTCATCAATTTAATGCAATTAAAATTTTTACATTTATTTTGTTATGACTGTGGAAAAAATGAAATAATTTTTTTTTTTATTGAGTCTTAGCACCTTTTGACAATTTTTTCTTCCTGGAGGGCCGCAACTGTTTCCTTTTGTGCTCCAAGAGTATTGAAAATTGATCTTAATTAAGTCCTTGCTGAATCATTTCACCAGATCCATAGGTAGGTAGGTAGGTAGGTCCATTCTTCTCCATTAATGAAGTAAGAACTTCTGACTGTTTTTCATTATTTACGAGTATTTTTAATTTGTTTTATTTTTAGTTTATTTTTTTAACGACTTGAATTACTAAACTCATGACCGAGAGCCAAAAAACATACACGACAGACGACGCAGCCAACAGCTCGCGCGCGTGCGCATTAAAAAATGCATACACATGACGCGACACGCGAGCAGCTCTGAGAGAGAAACCAAGCAGCGTGAGTAATTCGGGGAGGAAATTCAGTGTGTATTCATTTTTCGTTGGGGTAGGACGTGCCAGTGGACTGCGCGCGTATTTCGCGCGCCACCGGGAAATTACGCGTTTCGGTGATTAGCGCTCGGTTTTTTTTGGAGTTTTACTGTCTCAAATTAAACTTAATTAATTAATTAGATTAAATTAAATAAAATTAAAATTTATTCATCAATTTAATGCAATTAAAATTTTTACATTTATTTTGTTATGACTGTGGAAAAAATGAAATAATTTTTTTTTTATTGAGTCTTAGCACCTTTTCACAATTTTTTCTTCCTGGAGGGCCGCAACTGTTTCCTTTTGTGCTCCAAGAGTATTGAAAATTGATCTTAATTAAGTCCTTGCTGAATCATTTCACCAGATCCATAGGTAGGTAGGTAGGTAGGTCCATTCTTCTCCATTAATGAAGTAAGAACTTCTGACTGTTTTTCATTATTTACGAGTATTTTTAATTTGTTTTATTTTTAGTTTATTTTTTTAACGACTTGAATTACTAAACTCATGACCGAGAGCCAAAAAACATACACGACAGACGACGCAGCCAACAGCTCGCGCGCGTGCGCATTAAAAAATGCATACACATGACGCGACACGCGAGCAGCTCTGAGAGAGAAACCAAGCAGCGTGAGTAATTCGGGGAGGAAATTCAGTGTGTATTCATTTTTCGTTGGGGTAGGACGTGCCAGTGGACTGCGCGCGTATTTCGCGCGCCACCGGGAAATTACGCGTTTCGGTGATTAGCGCTCGGTTTTTTTTGGAGTTTTACTGTCTCAAATTAAACTTAATTAATTAATTAGATTAAATTAAATAAAATTAAAATTTATTCATCAATTTAATGCAATTAAAATTTTTACATTTATTTTGTTATGACTGTGGAAAAAATGAAATAATTTTTTTTTTTATTGAGTCTTAGCACCTTTTGACAATTTTTTCTTCCTGGAGGGCCGCAACTGTTTCCTTTTGTGCTCCAAGAGTATTGAAAATTGATCTTAATTAAGTCCTTGCTGAATCATTTCACCAGATCCATAGGTAGGTAGGTAGGTAGGTCCATTCTTCTCCATTAATGAAGTAAGAACTTCTGACTGTTTTTCATTATTTACGAGTATTTTTAATTTGTTTTATTTTTAGTTTATTTTTTTAACGACTTGAATTACTAAACTCATGACCGAGAGCCAAAAAACATACACGACAGACGACGCAGCCAACAGCTCGCGCGCGTGCGCATTAAAAAATGCATACACATGACGCGACACGCGAGCAGCTCTGAGAGAGAAACCAAGCAGCGTGAGTAATTCGGGGAGGAAATTCAGTGTGTATTCATTTTTCGTTGGGGTAGGACGTGACACTGGACTGCGCGCGTATTTCGCGCGCCACCGGGAAATTACGCGTTTCGGTGATTAGCGCTCGGTTTTTTTTTTGAGTTTTACTGTCTCAAATTAAACTTAATTAATTAATTAGATTAAATTAAATAAAATTAAAATTTATTCATCAATTTAATGCAATTAAAATTTTTACATTTATTTTGTTATGACTGTGGAAAAAATGAAATAATTTTTTTTTTTATTGAGTCTTAGCACCTTTTGACAATTTTTTCTTCCTGGAGGGCCGCAACTGTTTCCTTTTGTGCTCCAAGAGTATTGAAAATTGATCTTAATTAAGTCCTTGCTGAATCATTTCACCAGATCCATAGGTAGGTAGGTAGGTAGGTCCATTCTTCTCCATTAATGAAGTAAGAACTTCTGACTGTTTTTCATTATTTACGAGTATTTTTAATTTGTTTTATTTTTAGTTTATTTTTTTAACGACTTGAATTACTAAACTCATGACCGAGAGCCAAAAAACATACACGACAGACGCCGCAGCCAACAGTTCGCGCGCGTGCGCATTAAAAAATGCATACACATGACGCGACACGCGAGCAGCTCTGAGAGAGAAACCAAGCGTGAGTAATTCGGGGAGGAAATTCAGTGTGTATTCATTTTTCGTTGGGGTAGGACGTGCCAGTGGACTGCGCGCGTATTTCGCGCGCCACCGGGAAATTACGCGTTTCGGTGATTAGCGCTCGGTTTTTTTTTGGAGTTTTACTGTCTCAAATTAAACTTAATTAATTAATTAGATTAAATTAAATAAAATTAAAATTTATTCATCAATTTAATGCAATTAAAATTTTTACATTTATTTTGTTATGACTGTGGAAAAAATGAAATAATTTTTTTTTTATTGAGTCTTAGCACCTTTTGACAATTTTTTCTTCCTGGAGGGCCGCAACTGTTTCCTTTTGTGCTCCAAGAGTATTGAAAATTGATCTTAATTAAGTCCTTGCTGAATCATTTCACCAGATCCATAGGTAGGTAGGTCCATTCTTCTCCATTAATGAAGTAAGAACTTCTGACTGTTTTTCATTATTTACGAGTATTTTTAATTTGTTTTATTTTTAGTTTATTTTTTTAACGACTTGAATTACTAAACTCATGACCGAGAGCCAAAAAACATACACGACAGACGACGCAGCCAACAGCTCGCGCGCGTGCGCATTAAAAAATGCATACACATGACGCGACACGCGAGCAGCTCTGAGAGAGAAACCAAGCAGCGTGAGTAATTCGGGGAGGAAATTCAGTGTGTATTCATTTTTCGTTGGGGTAGGACGTGCCAGTGGACTGCGCGCGTATTTCGCGCGCCACCGGGAAATTACGCGTTTCGGTGATTAGCGCTCGGTTTTTTTGGAGTTTTACTGTCTCAAATTAAACTTAATTAATTAATTAGATTAAATTAAATAAAATTAAAATTTATTCATCAATTTAATGCAATTAAAATTTTACATTTATTTTGTTATGACTGTGGAAAAAATGAAATAATTTTTTTTTTTATTGAGTCTTAGCACCTTTTGACAATTTTTTCTTCCTGGAGGGCCGCAACTGTTTCCTTTTGTGCTCCAAGAGTATTGAAAATTGATCTTAATTAAGTCCTTGCTGAATCATTTCACCAGATCCATAGGTAGGTAGGTAGGTAGGTCCATTCTTCTCCATTAATGAAGTAAGAACTTCTGACTGTTTTTCATTATTTACGAGTATTTTTAATTTGTTTTATTTTTAGTTTATTTTTTTAACGACTTGAATTACTAAACTCATGACCGAGAGCCAAAAAACATACACGACAGACGACGCAGCCAACAGCTCGCGCGCGTGCGCATTAAAAAATGCATACACATGACGCGACACGCGAGCAGCTCTGAGAGAGAAACCAAGCAGCGTGAGTAATTCGGGGAGGAAATTCAGTGTGTATTCATTTTTCGTTGGGGTAGGACGTGCCAGTGGACTGCGCGCGTATTTCGCGCGCCACCGGGAAATTACGCGTTTCGGTGATTAGCGCTCGGTTTTTTTTGGAGTTTTACTGTCTCAAATTAAACTTAATTAATTAATTAGATTAAATTAAATAAAATTAAAATTTATTCATCAATTTAATGCAATTAAAATTTTTACATTTATTTTGTTATGACTGTGGAAAAAATGAAATAATTTTTTTTTTATTGAGTCTTAGCACCTTTTGACAATTTTTTCTTCCTGGAGGGCCGCAACTGTTTCCTTTTGTGCTCCAAGAGTATTGAAAATTGATCTTAATTAAGTCCTTGCTGAATCATTTCACCAGATCCATAGGTAGGTAGGTAGGTAGGTCCATTCTTCTCCATTAATGAAGTAAGAACTTCTGACTGTTTTTCATTATTTACGAGTATTTTTAATTTGTTTTATTTTTAGTTTATTTTTTTAACGACTTGAATTACTAAACTCATGACCGAGAGCCAAAAAACATACACGACAGACGACGCAGCCAACAGCTCGCGCGCGTGCGCATTAAAAAATGCATACACATGACGCGACACGCGAGCAGCTCTGAGAGAGAAACCAAGCAGCGTGAGTAATTCGGGGAGGAAATTCAGTGTGTATTCATTTTTCGTTGGGGTAGGACGTGCCAGTGGACTGCGCGCGTATTTCGCGCGCCACCGGGAAATTACGCGTTTCGGTGATTAGCGCTCGGTTTTTTTTGGAGTTTTACTGTCTCAAATTAAACTTAATTAATTAATTAGATTAAATTAAATAAAATTAAAATTTATTCATCAATTTAATGCAATTAAAATTTTTACATTTATTTTGTTATGACTGTGGAAAAAATGAAATAATTTTTTTTTTATTGAGTCTTAGCACCTTTTGACAATTTTTTCTTCCTGGAGGGCCGCAACTGTTTCCTATTGTGCTCCAAGAGTATTGAAAATTGATCTTAATTAAGTCCTTGCTGAATCATTTCACCAGATCCATAGGTAGGTAGGTAGGTAGGTCCATTCTTCTCCATTAATGAAGTAAGAACTTCTGACTGTTTTTCATTATTTACGAGTATTTTTAATTTGTTTTATTTTTAGTTTATTTTTTTAACGACTTGAATTACTAAACTCATGACCGAGAGCCAAAAAACATACACGACAGACGACGCAGCCAACAGCTCGCGCGCGTGCGCATTAAAAAATGCATACACATGACGCGACACGCGAGCAGCTCTGAGAGAGAAACCAAGCAGCGTGAGTAATTCGGGGAGGAAATTCAGTGTGTATTCATTTTTCGTTGGGGTAGGACGTGCCAGTGGACTGCGCGCGTATTTCGCGCGCCACCGGGAAATTACGCGTTTCGGTGATTAGCGCTCGGTTTTTTTTGGAGTTTTACTGTCTCAAATTAAACTTAATTAATTAATTAGATTAAATTAAATAAAATTAAAATTTATTCATCAATTTAATGCAATTAAAATTTTTACATTTATTTTGTTATGACTGTGGAAAAAATGAAATAATTTTTTTTTTATTGAGTCTTAGCACCTTTTGACAATTTTTTCTTCCTGGAGGGCCGCAAATGTTTCCTTTTGTGCTCCAAGAGTATTGAAAATTGATCTTAATTAAGTCCTTGCTGAATCATTTCACCAGATCCATAGGTAGGTAGGTAGGTAGGTCCATTCTTCTCCATTAATGAAGTAAGAACTTCTGACTGTTTTTCATTATTTACGAGTATTTTTAATTTGTTTTATTTTTAGTTTATTTTTTTAACGACTTGAATTACTAAACTCATGACCGAGAGCCAAAAAACATACACGACAGACGACGCAGCCAACAGCTCGCGCGCGTGCGCATTAAAAAATGCATACACATGACGCGACACGCGAGCAGCTCTGAGAGAGAAACCAAGCAGCGTGAGTAATTCGGGGAGGAAATTCAGTGTGTATTCATTTTTCGTTGGGGTAGGACGTGCCAGTGGACTGCGCGCGTATTTCGCGCGCCACCGGGAAATTACGCGTTTCGGTGATTAGCGCTCGGTTTTTTTTGGAGTTTTACTGTCTCAAATTAAACTTAATTAATTAATTAGATTAAATTAAATAAACTTAAAATTTATTCATCAATTTAATGCAATTAAAATTTTTACATTTATTTTGTTATGACTGTGGAAAAAATGAAATAATTTTTTTTTTTATTGAGTCTTAGCACCTTTTGACAATTTTTTCTTCCTGGAGGGCCGCAACTGTTTCCTTTTGTGCTCCAAGAGTATTGAAAATTGATCTTAATTAAGTCCTTGCTGAATCATTTCACCAGATCCATAGGTAGGTAGGTAGGTCCATTCTTCTCCATTAATGAAGTAAGAACTTCTGACTGTTTTTCATTATTTACGAGTATTTTTAATTTGTTTTATTTTTAGTTTATTTTTTTAACGACTTGAATTACTAAACTCATGACCGAGAGCCAAAAAACATACACGACAGACGACGCAGCCAACAGCTCGCGCGCGTGCGCATTAAAAAATGCATACACATGACGCGACACGCGAGCAGCTCTGAGAGAGAAACCAAGCAGCGTGAGTAATTCGGGGAGGAAATTCAGTGTGTATTCATTTTTCGTTGGGGTAGGACGTGCCAGTGGACTGCGCGCGTATTTCGCGCGCCACCGGGAAATTACGCGTTTCGGTGATTAGCGCTCGGTTTTTTTTGGAGTTTTACTGTCTCAAATTAAACTTAATTAATTAATTAGATTAAATTAAATAAAATTAAAATTTATTCATCAATTTAATGCAATTAAAATTTTTACATTTATTTTGTTATGACTGTGGAAAAAATGAAATAATTTTTTTTTTATTGAGTCTTAGCACCTTTTGACAATTTTTTCTTCCTGGAGGGCCGCAACTGTTTCCTATTGTGCTCCAAGAGTATTGAAAATTGATCTTAATTAAGTCCTTGCTGAATCATTTCACCAGATCCATAGGTAGGTAGGTAGGTAGGTCCATTCTTCTCCATTAATGAAGTAAGAACTTCTGACTGTTTTTCATTATTTACGAGTATTTTTAATTTGTTTTATTTTTAGTTTATTTTTTTAACGACTTGAATTACTAAACTCATGACCGAGAGCCAAAAAACATACACGACAGACGACGCAGCCAACAGCTCGCGCGCGTGCGCATTAAAAAATGCATACACATGACGCGACACGCGAGCAGCTCTGAGAGAGAAACCAAGCAGCGTGAGTAATTCGGGGAGGAAATTCAGTGTGTATTCATTTTTCGTTGGGGTAGGACGTGCCAGTGGACTGCGCGCGTATTTCGCGCGCCACCGGGAAATTACGCGTTTCGGTGATTAGCGCTCGGTTTTTTTTGGAGTTTTACTGTCTCAAATTAAACTTAATTAATTAATTAGATTAAATTAAATAAAATTAAAATTTATTCATCAATTTAATGCAATTAAAATTTTTACATTTATTTTGTTATGACTGTGGAAAAAATGAAATAATTTTTTTTTTATTGAGTCTTAGCACCTTTTGACAATTTTTTCTTCCTGGAGGGCCGCAACTGTTTCCTTTTGTGCTCCAAGAGTATTGAAAATTGATCTTAATTAAGTCCTTGCTGAATCATTTCACCAGATCCATAGGTAGGTAGGTCCATTCTTCTCCATTAATGAAGTAAGAACTTCTGACTGTTTTTCATTATTTACGAGTATTTTTAATTTGTTTTATTTTTAGTTTATTTTTTTAACGACTTGAATTACTAAACTCATGACCGAGAGCCAAAAAACATACACGACAGACGACGCAGCCAACAGCTCGCGCGCGTGCGCATTAAAAAATGCATACACATGACGCGACACGCGAGCAGCTCTGAGAGAGAAACCAAGCAGCGTGAGTAATTCGGGGAGGAAATTCAGTGTGTATTCATTTTTCGTTGGGGTAGGACGTGCCAGTGGACTGCGCGCGTATTTCGCGCGCCACCGGGAAATTACGCGTTTCGGTGATTAGCGCTCGGTTTTTTTTGGAGTTTTACTGTCTCAAATTAAACTTAATTAATTAATTAGATTAAATTAAATAAAATTAAAATTTATTCATCAATTTAATGCAATTAAAATTTTTACATTTATTTTGTTATGACTGTGGAAAAAATGAAATAATTTTTTTTTTTATTGAGTCTTAGCACCTTTTGACAATTTTTTTCTTCCTGGAGGGCCGCAACTGTTTCCTTTTGTGCTCCAAGAGTATTGAAAATTGATCTTAATTAAGTCCTTGCTGAATCATTTCACCAGATCCATAGGTAGGTAGGTAGGTAGGTCCATTCTTCTCCATTAATGAAGTAAGAACTTCTGACTGTTTTTCATTATTTACGAGTATTTTTAATTTGTTTTATTTTTAGTTTATTTTTTTAACGACGTGAATTACTAAACTCATGACCGAGAGCCAAAAAACATACACGACAGACGACGCAGCCAACAGCTCGCGCGCGTGCGCATTAAAAAATGCATACACATGACGCGACACGCGAGCAGCTCTGAGAGAGAAACCAAGCAGCGTGAGTAATTCGGGGAGGAAATTCAGTGTGTATTCATTTTTCGTTGGGGTAGGACGTGCCAGTGGACTGCGCGCGTATTTCGCGCGCCACCGGGAAATTACGCGTTTCGGTGATTAGCGCTCGGTTTTTTTTGGAGTTTTACTGTCTCAAATTAAACTTAATTAATTAATTAGATTAAATTAAATAAAATTAAAATTTATTCATCAATTTAATGCAATTAAAATTTTTACATTTATTTTGTTATGACTGTGGAAAAAATGAAATAATTTTTTTTTTATTGAGTCTTAGCACCTTTTGACAATTTTTTCTTCCTGGAGGGCCGCAACTGTTTCCTTTTGTGCTCCAAGAGTATTGAAAATTGATCTTAATTAAGTCCTTGCTGAATCATTTCACCAGATCCATAGGTAGGTAGGTAGGTAGGTCCATTCTTCTCCATTAATGAAGTAAGAACTTCTGACTGTTTTTCATTATTTACGAGTATTTTTAATTTGTTTTATTTTTAGTTTATTTTTTTAACGACTTGAATTACTAAACTCATGACCGAGAGCCAAAAAACATACACGACAGACGACGCAGCCAACAGCTCGCGCGCGTGCGCGTTAAAAAATGCATACACATGACGCGACACGCGAGCAGCTCTGAGAGAGAAACCAAGCAGCGTGAGTAATTCGGGGAGGAAATTCAGTGTGTATTCATTTTTCGTTGGGGTAGGACGTGCCAGTGGACTGCGCGCGTATTTCGCGCGCCACCGGGAAATTACGCGTTTCGGTGATTAGCGCTCGGTTTTTTTTGGAGTTTTACTGTCTCAAATTAAACTTAATTAATTAATTAGATTAAATTAAATAAAATTAAAATTTATTCATCAATTTAATGCAATTAAAATTTTTACATTTATTTTGTTATGACTGTGGAAAAAATGAAATAATTTTTTTTTTTATTGAGTCTTGGCACCTTTTGACAATTTTTTCTTAATGTAGGGCCGCAACTGTTTCCTTTTGTGCTCCAAGAGTATTGAAAATTGATCTTAATTAAGTCCTTGCTGAATCATTTCACCAGATCCATAGGTAGGTAGGTAGGTAGGTCCATTCTTCTCCATTAATGAAGTAAGAACTTCTGACTGTTTTTCATTATTTACGAGTATTTTTAATTTGTTTTATTTTTAGTTTATTTTTTTAACGACTTGAATTACTAAACTCATGACCGAGAGCCAAAAAACATACACGACAGACGACGCAGCCAACAGCTCGCGCGCGTGCGCATTAAAAAATGCATACACATGACGCGACACGCGAGCAGCTCTGAGAGAGAAACCAAGCAGCGTGAGTAATTCGGGGAGGAAATTCAGTGTGTATTCATTTTTCGTTGGGGTAGGACGTGCCAGTGGACTGCGCGCGTATTTCGCGCGCCACCGGGAAATTACGCGTTTCGGTGATTAGCGCTCGGTTTTTTTTGGAGTTTTACTGTCTCAAATTAAACTTAATTAATTAATTAGATTAAATTAAATAAAATTAAAATTTATTCATCAATTTAATGCAATTAAAATTTTTACATTTATTTTGTTATGACTGTGGAAAAAATGAAATAATTTTTTTTTTTATTGAGTCTTAGCACCTTTTGACAATTTTTTCTTCCTGGAGGGCCGCAACTGTTTCCTTTTGTGCTCCAAGAGTATTGAAAATTGATCTTAATTAAGTCCTTGCTGAATCATTTCACCAGATCCATAGGTAGGTAGGTAGGTAGGTCCATTCTTCTCCATTAATGAAGTAAGAACTTCTGACTGTTTTTCATTATTTACGAGTATTTTTAATTTGTTTTATTTTTAGTTTATTTTTTTAACGACTTGAATTACTAAACTCATGACCGAGAGCCAAAAAACATACACGACAGACGACGCAGCCAACAGCTCGCGCGCGTGCGCATTAAAAAATGCATACACATGACGCGACACGCGAGCAGCTCTGAGAGAGAAACCAAGCAGCGTGAGTAATTCGGGGAGGAAATTCAGTGTGTATTCATTTTTCGTTGGGGTAGGACGTGCCAGTGGACTGCGCGCGTATTTCGCGCGCCACCGGGAAATTACGCGTTTCGGTGATTAGCGCTCGGTTTTTTTTGGAGTTTTACTGTCTCAAATTAAACTTAATTAATTAATTAGATTAAATTAAATAAAATTAAAATTTATTCATCAATTTAATGCAATTAAAATTTTTACATTTATTTTGTTATGACTGTGGAAAAAATGAAATAATTTTTTTTTTTATTGAGTCTTAGCACCTTTTGACAATTTTTTCTTCCTGGAGGGCCGCAACTGTTTCCTTTTGTGCTCCAAGAGTATTGAAAATTGATCTTAATTAAGTCCTTGCTGAATCATTTCACCAGATCCATAGGTAGGTAGGTAGGTAGGTCCATTCTTCTCCATTAATGAAGTAAGAACTTCTGACTGTTTTTCATTATTTACGAGTATTTTTAATTTGTTTTATTTTTAGTTTATTTTTTTAACGACTTGAATTACTAAACTCATGACCGAGAGCCAAAAAACATACACGACAGACGACGCAGCCAACAGCTCGCGCGCGTGCGCATTAAAAAATGCATACACATGACGCGACACGCGAGCAGCTCTGAGAGAGAAACCAAGCAGCGTGAGTAATTCGGGGAGGAAATTCAGTGTGTATTCATTTTTCGTTGGGGTAGGACGTGCCAGTGGACTGCGCGCGTATTTCGCGCGCCACCGGGAAATTACGCGTTTCGGTGATTAGCGCTCGGTTTTTTTGGAGTTTTACTGTCTCAAATTAAACTTAATTAATTAATTAGATTAAATTAAATAAAATTAAAATTTATTCATCAATTTAATGCAATTAAAATTTTTACATTTATTTTGTTATGACTGTGGAAAAAATGAAATAATTTTTTTTTTTATTGAGTCTTAGCACCTTTTGACAATTTTTTCTTCCTGGAGGGCCGCAACTGTTTCCTTTTGTGCTCCAAGAGTATTGAAAATTGATCTTAATTAAGTCCTTGCTGAATCATTTCACCAGATCCATAGGTAGGTAGGTAGGTAGGTCCATTCTTCTCCATTAATGAAGTAAGAACTTCTGACTGTTTTTCATTATTTACGAGTATTTTTAATTTGTTTTATTTTTAGTTTATTTTTTTAACGACTTGAATTACTAAACTCATGACCGAGAGCCAAAAAACATACACGACAGACGACGCAGCCAACAGCTCGCGCGCGTGCGCATTAAAAAATGCATACACATGACGCGACACGCGAGCAGCTCTGAGAGAGAAACCAAGCAGCGTGAGTAATTCGGGGAGGAAATTCAGTGTGTATTCATTTTTCGTTGGGGTAGGACGTGCCAGTGGACTGCGCGCGTATTTCGCGCGCCACCGGGAAATTACGCGTTTCGGTGATTAGCGCTCGGTTTTTTTTTTGAGTTTTACTGTCTCAAATTAAACTTAATTAATTAATTAGATTAAATTAAATAAAATTAAAATTTATTCATCAATTTAATGCAATTAAAATTTTTACATTTATTTTGTTATGACTGTGGAAAAAATGAAATAATTTTTTTTTTTATTGAGTCTTAGCACCTTTTGACAATTTTTTCTTCCTGGAGGGCCGCAACTGTTTCCTTTTGTGCTCCAAGAGTATTGAAAATTGATCTTAATTAAGTCCTTGCTGAATCATTTCACCAGATCCATAGGTAGGTAGGTAGGTAGGTCCATTCTTCTCCATTAATGAAGTAAGAACTTCTGACTGTTTTTCATTATTTACGAGTATTTTTAATTTGTTTTATTTTTAGTTTATTTTTTTAACGACTTGAATTACTAAACTCATGACCGAGAGCCAAAAAACATACACGACAGACGACGCAGCCAACAGCTCGCGCGCGTGCGCATTAAAAAATGCATACACATGACGCGACACGCGAGCAGCTCTGAGAGAGAAACCAAGCAGCGTGAGTAATTCGGGGAGGAAATTCAGTGTGTATTCATTTTTCGTTGGGGTAGGACGTGCCAGTGGACTGCGCGCGTATTTCGCGCGCCACCGGGAAATTACGCGTTTCGGTGATAAGCGCTCGGTTTTTTTTTGGAGTTTTACTGTCTCAAATTAAACTTAATTAATTAATTTGATTAAATTAAATAAAATTAAAATTTATTCATCAATTTAATGCAATTAAAATTTTTACATTTATTTTGTTATGACTGTGGAAAAAATGAAATAATTTTTTTTTTTATTGAGTCTTAGCACCTTTTGACAATTTTTTCTTCCTGGAGGGCCGCAACTGTTTCCTTTTGTGCTCCAAGAGTATTGAAAATTGATCTTAATTAAGTCCTTGCTGAATCATTTCACCAGATCCATAGGTAGGTAGGTAGGTAGGTCCATTCTTCTCCATTAATGAAGTAAGAACTTCTGACTGTTTTTCATTATTTACGAGTATTTTTAATTTGTTTTATTTTTAATTTATTTTTTTAACGACTTGAATTACTAAACTCATGACCGAGAGCCAAAAAACATACACGACAGACGACGCAGCCAACAGCTCGCGCGCGTGCGCATTAAAAAATGCATACACATGACGCGACACGCGAGCAGCTCTGAGAGAGAAACCAAGCAGCGTGAGTAATTCGGGGAGGAAATTCAGTGTGTATTCATTTTTCGTTGGGGTAAGACGTGCCAGTGGACTGCGCGCGTATTTCGCGCGCCACCGGGAAATTACGCGTTTCGGTGATTAGCGCTCGGTTTTTTTTTGGAGTTTTATTGTCTCAAATTAAACTTAATTAATTAATTAGATTAAATTAAATAAAATTAAAATTTATTCATCAATTTAATGCAATTAAAATTTTTACATTTATTTTGTTATGACTGTGGAAAAAATGAAATAATTTTTTTTTTTATTGAGTCTTAGCACCTTTTGACAATTTTTTCTTCCTGGAGGGCCGCAACTGTTTCCTTTTGTGCTCCAAGAGTATTGAAAATTGATCTTAATTAAGTCCTTGCTGAATCATTTCACCAGATCCATAGGTAGGTAGGTCCATTCTTCTCCATTAATGAAGTAAGAACTTCTGACTGTTTTTCATTATTTACGAGTATTTTTAATTTGTTTAAAACATACACGACAGACGACGCAGCCAACAGCTCGCGCGCGTGCGCATTAAAAAATGCATACACATGACGCGACACGCGAGCAGCTCTGAGAGAGAAACCAAGCAGCGTGAGTAATTCGGGGAGGAAATTCAGTGTGTATTCATTTTTCGTTGGGGTAGGACGTGCCAGTGGACTGCGCGCGTATTTAGCGCGCCACCGGGAAATTACGCGTTTCGGTGATTAGCGCTCGGTTTTTTTTTGGAGTTTTACTGTCTCAAATTAAACTTAATTAATTAATTAGATTAAATTAAATAAAATTAAAATTTATTCATCAATTTAATGCAATTAAAATTTTTACATTTATTTTGTTATGACTGTGGAAAAAATGAAATAATTTTTTTTTTTATTGAGTCTTAGCACCTTTTGACAATTTTTTCTTCCTGGAGGGCCGCAACTGTTTCCTTTTGTGCTCCAAGAGTATTGAAAATTGATCTTAATTAAGTCCTTGCTGAATCATTTCACCAGATCCATAGGTAGGTAGGTAGGTAGGTCCATTCTTCTCCATTAATGAAGTAAGAACTTCTGACTGTTTTTCATTATTTACGAGTATTTTTAATTTGTTTTATTTTTAGTTTATTTTTTTAACGACTTGAATTACTAAACTCATGACCGAGAGCCAAAAAACATACACGACAGACGACGCAGCCAACAGCTCGCGCGCGTGCGCATTAAAAAATGCATACACATGACGCGACACGCGAGCAGCTCTGAGAGAGAAACCAAGCAGCGTGAGTAATTCGGGGAGGAAATTCAGTGTGTATTCATTTTTCGTTGGGGTAGGACGTGCCAGTGGACTGCGCGCGTATTTCGCGCGCCACCGGGAAATTACGCGTTTCGGTGATTAGCGCTCGGTTTTTTTTTGGAGTTTTACTGTCTCAAATTAAACTTAATTAATTAATTAGATTAAATTAAATAAAATTAAAATTTATTCATCAATTTAATGCAATTAAAATTTTTACATTTATTTTGTTATGACTGTGGAAAAAATGAAATAATTTTTTTTTTTATTGAGTCTTAGTACCTTTTGACAATTTTTTCTTCCTGGAGGGCCGCAACTGTTTCCTTTTGTGCTCCAAGAGTATTGAAAATTGATCTTAATTAAGTCCTTGCTGAATCATTTCACCAGATCCATAGGTAGGTAGGTAGGTAGGTCCATTCTTCTCCATTAATGAAGTAAGAACTTCTGACTGTTTTTCATTATTTACGAGTATTTTTAATTTGTTTTATTTTTAGTTTATTTTTTTAACGACTTGAATTACTAAACTCATGACCGAGAGCCAAAAAACATACACGACAGACGACGCAGCCAACAGCTCGCGCGCGTGCGCATTAAAAAATGCATACACATGACGCGACACGCGAGCAGCTCTGAGAGAGAAACCAAGCAGCGTGAGTAATTCGGGGAGGAAATTCAGTGTGTATTCATTTTTCGTTGGGGTAGGACGTGCCAGTGGACTGCGCGCGTATTTCGCGCGCCACCGGGAAATTACGCGTTTCGGTGATTAGCGCTCGGTTTTTTTTTGGAGTTTTACTGTCTCAAATTAAACTTAATTAATTAATTAGATTAAATTAAATAAAATTAAAATTTATTCATCAATTTAATGCAATTAAAATTTTTACATTTATTTTGTTATGACTGTGGAAAAAATGAAATAATTTTTTTTTTTATTGAGTCTTAGCACCTTTTGACAATTTTTTCTTCCTGGAGGGCCGCAACTGTTTCCTTTTGTGCTCCAAGAGTATTGAAAATTGATCTTAATTAAGTCCTTGCTGAATCATTTCACCAGATCCATAGGTAGGTAGGTAGGTAGGTCCATTCTTCTCCATTAATGAAGTAAGAACTTCTGACTGTTTTTCATTATTTACGAGTATTTTTAATTTGTTTTATTTTTAATTTATTTTTTTAACGACTTGAATTACTAAACTCATGACCGAGAGCCAAAAAACATACACGACAGACGACGCAGCCAACAGCTCGCGCGCGTGCGCATTAAAAAATGCATACACATGACGCGACACGCGAGCAGCTCTGAGAGAGAAACCAAGCAGCGTGAGTAATTCGGGGAGGAAATTCAGTGTGTATTCATTTTTCGTTGGGGTAAGACGTGCCAGTGGACTGCGCGCGTATTTCGCGCGCCACCGGGAAATTACGCGTTTCGGTGATAAGCGCTCGGTTTTTTTTTGGAGTTTTACTGTCTCAAATTAAACTTAATTAATTAATTAGATTAAATTAAATAAAATTAAAATTTATTCATCAATTTAATGCAATTAAAATTTTTACATTTATTTTGTTATGACTGTGGAAAAAATGAAATAATTTTTTTTTTTATTGAGTCTTAGCACCTTTTGACAATTTTTTCTTCCTGGAGGGCCGCAACTGTTTCCTTTTGTGCTCCAAGAGTATTGAAAATTGATCTTAATTAAGTCCTTGCTGAATCATTTCACCAGATCCATAGGTAGGTAGGTCCATTCTTCTCCATTAATGAAGTAAGAACTTCTGACTGTTTTTCATTATTTACGAGTATTTTTAATTTGTTTTATTTTTAGTTTATTTTTTTAACGACTTGAATTACTAAACTCATGACCGAGAGCCAAAAAACATACACGACAGACGACGCAGCCAACAGCTCGCGCGCGTGCGCATTAAAAAATGCATACACATGACGCGACACGCGAGCAGCTCTGAGAGAGAAACCAAGCAGCGTGAGTAATTCGGGGAGGAAATTCAGTGTGTATTCATTTTTCGTTGGGGTAGGAGGTGCCAGTGGACTGCGCGCGTATTTCGCGCGCCACCGGGAAATTACGCGTTTCGGTGATTAGCGCTCGGTTTTTTTTTGGAGTTTTACTGTCTCAAATTAAACTTAATTAATTAATTAGATTAAATTAAATAAAATTAAAATTTATTCATCAATTTAATGCAATTAAAATTTTTACATTTATTTTGTTATGACTGTGGAAAAAATGAAATAATTTTTTTTTTTATTGAGTCTTAGCACCTTTTGACAATTTTTTCTTCCTGGAGGGCCGCAACTGTTTCCTTTTGTGCTCCAAGAGTATTGAAAATTGATCTTAATTAAGTCCTTGCTGAATCATTTCACCAGATCCATAGGTAGGTAGGTAGGTAGGTCCATTCTTCTCCATTAATGAAGTAAGAACTTCTGACTGTTTTTCATTATTTACGAGTATTTTTAATTTGTTTTATTTTTAGTTTATTTTTTTAACGACTTGAATTACTAAACTCATGACCGAGAGCCAAAAAACATACACGACAGACGACGCAGCCAACAGCTCGCGCGCGTGCGCATTAAAAAATGCATACACATGACGCGACACGCGAGCAGCTCTGAGAGAGAAACCAAGCAGCGTGAGTAATTCGGGGAGGAAATTCAGTGTGTATTCATTTTTCGTTGGGGTAGGACGTGCCAGTGGACTGCGCGCGTATTTCGCGCGCCACCGGGAAATTACGCGTTTCGGTGATTAGCGCTCGGTTTTTTTTTGGAGTTTTACTGTCTCAAATTAAACTTAATTAATTAATTAGATTAAATTAAATAAAATTAAAATTTATTCATCAATTTAATGCAATTAAAATTTTTACATTTATTTTGTTATGACTGTGGAAAAAATGAAATAATTTTTTTTTTTATTGAGTCTTAGCACCTTTTGACAATTTTTTCTACCTGGAGGGCCGCAACTGTTTCCTTTTGTGTTCCAAGAGTATTGAAAATTGATCTTAATTAAGTCCTTGCTGAATCATTTCACCAGATCCATAGGTAGGTAGGTAGGTAGGTCCATTCTTCTCCATTAATGAAGTAAGAACTTCTGACTGTTTTTCATTATTTACGAGTATTTTTAATTTGTTTTATTTTTAGTTTATTTTTTTAACGACTTGAATTACTAAACTCATGACCGAGAGCCAAAAAACATACACGACAGACGACGCAGCCAACAGCTCGCGCGCGTGCGCATTAAAAAATGCATACACATGACGCGACACGCGAGCAATTCTGAGAGAGAAACCAAGCAGCGTGAGTAATTCGGGGAGGAAATTCAGTGTGTATTCATTTTTCGTTGGGGTAGGACGTGCCAGTGGACTGCGCGCGTATTTCGCGCGCCACCGGGAAATTACGCGTTTCGGTGATTAGCGCTCGGTTTTTTTTTGGAGTTTTACTGTCTCAAATTAAACTTAATTAATTAATTAGATTAAATTAAATAAAATTAAAATTTATTCATCAATTTAATGCAATTAAAATTTTTACATTTATTTTGTTATGACTGTGGAAAAAATGAAATAATTTTTTTTTTATTGAGTCTTAGCACCTTTTGACAATTTTTTATTCCTGGAGGGCCGCAACTGTTTCCTTTTGTGCTCCAAGAGTATTGAAAATTGATCTTAATTAAGTCCTTGCTGAATCATTTCACCAGATCCATAGGTAGGTAGGTAGGTAGGTCCATTCTTCTCCATTAATGAAGTAAGAACTTCTGACTGTTTTTCATTATTTACGAGTATTTTTAATTTGTTTTATTTTTAGTTTATTTTTTTAACGACTTGAATTACTAAACTCATGACCGAGAGCCAAAAAACATACACGACAGACGACGCAGCCAACAGCTCGCGCGCGTGCGCATTAAAAAATGCATACACATGACGCGACACGCGAGCAGCTCTGAGAGAGAAACCAAGCAGCGTGAGTAATTCGGGGAGGAAATTCAGTGTGTATTCATTTTTCGTTGGGGTAGGACGTGCCAGTGGACTGCGCGCGTATTTCGCGCGCCACCGGGAAATTACGCGTTTCGGTGATTAGCGCTCGGTTTTTTTTTGGAGTTTTACTGTCTCAAATTAAACTTAATTAATTAATTAGATTAAATTAAATAAAATTAAAATTTATTCATCAATTTAATGCAATTAAAATTTTTACATTTATTTTGTTATGACTGTGGAAAAAATGAAATAATTTTTTTTTTTATTGAGTCTTAGCACCTTTTGACAATTTTTTCTACCTGGAGGGCCGCAACTGTTTCCTTTTGTGCTCCAAGAGTATTGAAAATTGATCTTAATTAAGTCCTTGCTGAATCATTTCACCAGATCCATAGGTAGGTAGGTAGGTAGGTCCATTCTTCTCCATTAATGAAGTAAGAACTTCTGACTGTTTTTCATTATTTACGAGTATTTTTAATTTGTTTTATTTTTAGTTTATTTTTTTAACGACTTGAATTACTAAACTCATGACCGAGAGCCAAAAAACATACACGACAGACGACGCAGCCAACAGCTCGCGCGCGTGCGCATTAAAAAATGCATACACATGACGCGACACGCGAGCAGCTCTGAGAGAGAAACCAAGCAGCGTGAGTAATTCGGGGAGGAAATTCAGTGTATATTCATTTTTCGTTGGGGTAGGAGGTGCCAGTGGACTGCGCGCGTATTTCGCGCGCCACCGGGAAATTACGCGTTTCGGTGATTAGCGCTCGGTTTTTTTTTGGAGTTTTACTGTCTCAAATTAAACTTAATTAATTAATTAGATTAAATTAAATAAAATTAAAATTTATTCATCAATTTAATGCAATTAAAATTTTTACATTTATTTTGTTATGACTGTGGAAAAAATGAAATAATTTTTTTTTTTATTGAGTCTTAGCACCTTTTGACAATTTTTTCTTCCTGGAGGGCCGCAACTGTTTCCTTTTGTGCTCCAAGAGTATTGAAAATTGATCTTAATTAAGTCCTTGCTGAATCATTTCACCAGATCCATAGGTAGGTAGGTAGGTAGGTCCATTCTTCTCCATTAATGAAGTAAGAACTTCTGACTGTTTTTCATTATTTACGAGTATTTTTAATTTGTTTTATTTTTAGTTTATTTTTTTAACGACTTGAATTACTAAACTCATGACCGAGAGCCAAAAAACATACACGACAGACGACGCAGCCAACAGCTCGCGCGCGTGCGCATTAAAAAATGCATACACATGACGCGACACGCGAGCAGCTCTGAGAGAGAAACCAAGCAGCGTGAGTAATTCGGGGAGGAAATTCAGTGTGTATTCATTTTTCGTTGGGGTAGGACGTGCCAGTGGACTGCGCGCGTATTTCGCGCGCCACCGGGAAATTACGCGTTTCGGTGATTAGCGCTCGGTTTTTTTTTGGAGTTTTACTGTCTCAAATTAAACTTAATTAATTAATTAGATTAAATTAAATAAAATTAAAATTTATTCATCAATTTAATGCAATTAAAATTTTTACATTTATTTTGTTATGACTGTGGAAAAAATGAAATAATTTTTTTTTTTATTGAGTCTTAGCACCTTTTGACAATTTTTTCTACCTGGAGGGCCGCAACTGTTTCCTTTTGTGCTCCAAGAGTATTGAAAATTGATCTTAATTAAGTCCTTGCTGAATCATTTCACCAGATCCATAGGTAGGTAGGTAGGTAGGTCCATTCTTCTCCATTAATGAAGTAAGAACTTCTGACTGTTTTTCATTATTTACGAGTATTTTTAATTTGTTTTATTTTTAGTTTATTTTTTTAACGACTTGAATTACTAAACTCATGACCGAGAGCCAAAAAACATACACGACAGACGACGCAGCCAACAGCTCGCGCGCGTGCGCATTAAAAAATGCATACACATGACGCGACACGCGAGCAGCTCTGAGAGAGAAACCAAGCAGCGTGAGTAATTCGGGGAGGAAATTCAGTGTGTATTCATTTTTCGTTGGGGTAGGACGTGCCAGTGGACTGCGCGCGTATTTCGCGCGCCACCGGGAAATTACGCGTTTCGGTGATTAGCGCTCGGTTTTTTTTTGGAGTTTTACTGTCTCAAATTAAACTTAATTAATTAATTAGATTAAATTAAATAAAATTAAAATTTATTCATCAATTTAATGCAATTAAAATTTTTACATTTATTTTGTTATGACTGTGGAAAAAATGAAATAATTTTTTTTTTTTATTGAGTCTTAGCACCTTTTGACAATTTTTTCTTCCTGGAGGGCCGCAACTGTTTCCTTTTGTGCTCCAAGAGTATTGAAAATTGATCTTAATTAAGTCCTTGCTGAATCATTTCACCAGATCCATAGGTAGGTAGGTAGGTAGGTCCATTCTTCTCCATTAATGAAGTAAGAACTTCTGACTGTTTTTCATTATTTACGAGTATTTTTAATTTGTTTTATTTTTAGTTTATTTTTTTAACGACTTGAATTACTAAACTCATGACCGAGAGCCAAAAAACATACACGACAGACGACGCAGCCAACAGCTCGCGCGCGTGCGCATTAAAAAATGCATACACATGACGCGACACGCGAGCAGCTCTGAGAGAGAAACCAAGCAGCGTGAGTAATTCGGGGAGGAAATTCAGTGTGTATTCATTTTTCGTTGGGGTAGGACGTGCCAGTGGACTGCGCGCGTATTTCGCGCGCCACCGGGAAATTACGCGTTTCGGTGATTAGCGCTCGGTTTTTTTTTGGAGTTTTACTGTCTCAAATTAAACTTAATTAATTAATTAGATTAAATTAAATAAAATTAAAATTTATTCATCAATTTAATGCAATTAAAATTTTTACATTTATTTTGTTATGACTGTGGAAAAAATGAAATAATTTTTTTTTTTATTGAGTCTTAGCACCTTTTGACAATTTTTTCTACCCGGAGGGCCGCAACTGTTTCCTTTTGTGCTCCAAGAGTATTGAAAATTGATCTTAATTAAGTCCTTGCTGAATCATTTCACCAGATCCATAGGTAGGTAGGTAGGTAGGTCCATTCTTCTCCATTAATGAAGTAAGAACTTCTGACTGTTTTTCATTATTTACGAGTATTTTTAATTTGTTTTATTTTTAGTTTATTTTTTTAACGACTTGAATTACTAAACTCATGACCGAGAGCCAAAAAACATACACGACAGACGACGCAGCCAACAGCTCGCGCGCGTGCGCATTAAAAAATGCATACACATGACGCGACACGCGAGCAGCTCTGAGAGAGAAACCAAGCAGCGTGAGTAATTCGGGGAGGAAATTCAGTGTGTATTCATTTTTCGTTGGGGTAGGACGTGCCAGTGGACTGCGCGCGTATTTCGCGCGCCACCGGGAAATTACGCGTTTCGGTGATAAGCGCTCGGTTTTTTTTTGGAGTTTTACTGTCTCAAATTAAACTTAATTAATTAATTAGATTAAATTAAATAAAATTAAAATTTATTCATCAATTTAATGCAATTAAAATTTTTACATTTATTTTGTTATGACTGTGGAAAAAATGAAATAATTTTTTTTTTATTGAGTCTTAGCACCTTTTGACAATTTTTTCTACCTGGAGGGCCGCAACTGTTTCCTTTTGTGCTCCAAGAGTATTGAAAATTGATCTTAATTAAGTCCTTGCTGAATCATTTCACCAGATCCATAGGTAGGTAGGTCCATTCTTCTCCATTAATGAAGTAAGAACTTCTGACTGTTTTTCATTATTTACGAGTATTTTTAATTTGTTTTATTTTTAGTTTATTTTTTTAACGACTTGAATTACTAAACTCATGACCGAGAGCCAAAAAACATACACGACAGACGACGCAGCCAACAGCTCGCGCGCGTGCGCATTAAAAAATGCATACACATGACGCGACACGCGAGCAGCTCTGAGAGAGAAACCAAGCAGCGTGAGTAATTCGGGGAGGAAATTCAGTGTGTATTCATTTTTCGTTGGGGTAGGACGTGCCAGTGGACTGCGCGCGTATTTCGCGCGCCACCGGGAAATTACGCGTTTCGGTGATTAGCGCTCGGTTTTTTTTTGGAGTTTTACTGTCTCAAATTAAACTTAATTAATTAATTAGATTAAATTAAATAAAATTAAAATTTATTCATCAATTTAATGCAATTAAAATTTTTACATTTATTTTGTTATGACTGTGGAAAAAATGAAATAATTTTTTTTTTTATTGAGTCTTAGCACCTTTTGACAATTTTTTCTACCTGGAGGGCCGCAACTGTTTCCTTTTGTGCTCCAAGAGTATTGAAAATTGATCTTAATTAAGTCCTTGCTGAATCATTTCACCAGATCCATAGGTAGGTAGGTAGGTAGGTCCATTCTTCTCCATTAATGAAGTAAGAACTTCTGACTGTTTTTCATTATTTACGAGTATTTTTAATTTGTTTTATTTTTAGTTTATTTTTTTAACGACTTGAATTACTAAACTCATGACCGAGAGCCAAAAAACATACACGACAGACGACGCAGCCAACAGCTCGCGCGCGTGCGCATTAAAAAATGCATACACATGACGCGACACGCGAGCAGCTCTGAGAGAGAAACCAAGCAGCGTGAGTAATTCGGGGAGGAAATTCAGTGTGTATTCATTTTTCGTTGGGGTAGGACGTGCCAGTGGACTGCGCGCGTATTTCGCGCGCCACCGGGAAATTACGCGTTTCGGTGATTAGCGCTCGGTTTTTTTTTGGAGTTTTACTGTCTCAAATTAAACTTAATTAATTAATTAGATTAAATTAAATAAAATTAAAATTTATTCATCAATTTAATGCAATTAAAATTTTTACATTTATTTTGTTATGACTGTGGAAAAAATGAAATAATTTTTTTTTTTATTGAGTCTTAGCACCTTTTGACAATTTTTTCTTCCTGGAGGGCCGCAACTGTTTCCTTTTGTGCTCCAAGAGTATTGAAAATTGATCTTAATTAAGTCCTTGCTGAATCATTTCACCAGATCCATAGGTAGGTAGGTAGGTAGGTCCATTCTTCTCCATTAATGAAGTAAGAACTTCTGACTGTTTTTCATTATTTACGAGTATTTTTAATTTGTTTTATTTTTAGTTTATTTTTTTAACGACTTGAATTACTAAACTCATGACCGAGAGCCAAAAAACATACACGACAGACGACGCAGCCAACAGCTCGCGCGCGTGCGCATTAAAAAATGCATACACATGACGCGACACGCGAGCAGCTCTGAGAGAGAAACCAAGCAGCGTGAGTAATTCGGGGAGGAAATTCAGTGTGTATTCATTTTTCGTTGGGGTAGGACGTGCCAGTGGACTGCGCGCGTATTTCGCGCGCCACCGGGAAATTACGCGTTTCGGTGATTAGCGCTCGGTTTTTTTTTGGAGTTTTACTGTCTCAAATTAAACTTAATTAATTAATTAGATTAAATTAAATAAAATTAAAATTTATTCATCAATTTAATGCAATTAAAATTTTTACATTTATTTTGTTATGACTGTGGAAAAAATGAAATAATTTTTTTTTTTATTGAGTCTTAGCACCTTTTGACAATTTTTTCTACCCGGAGGGCCGCAACTGTTTCCTTTTGTGCTCCAAGAGTATTGAAAATTGATCTTAATTAAGTCCTTGCTGAATCATTTCACCAGATCCATAGGTAGGTAGGTAGGTAGGTCCATTCTTCTCCATTAATGAAGTAAGAACTTCTGACTGTTTTTCATTATTTACGAGTATTTTTAATTTGTTTTATTTTTAGTTTATTTTTTTAACGACTTGAATTACTAAACTCATGACCGAGAGCCAAAAAACATACACGACAGACGACGCAGCCAACAGCTCGCGCGCGTGTGCATTAAAAAATGCATACACATGACGCGACACGCGAGCAGCTCTGAGAGAGAAACCAAGCAGCGTGAGTAATTCGGGGAGGAAATTCAGTGTGTATTCATTTTTCGTTGGGGTAGGAGGTGCCAGTGGACTGCGCGCGTATTTCGCGCGCCACCGGGAAATTACGCGTTTCGGTGATTAGCGCTCGGTTTTTTTTTGGAGTTTTACTGTCTCAAATTAAACTTAATTAATTAATTAGATTAAATTAAATAAAATTAAAATTTATTCATCAATTTAATGCAATTAAAATTTTTACATTTATTTTGTTATGACTGTGGAAAAAATGAAATAATTTTTTTTTTTATTGAGTCTTAGCACCTTTTGACAATTTTTTCTTCCTGGAGGGCCGCAACTGTTTCCTTTTGTGCTCCAAGAGTATTGAAAATTGATCTTAATTAAGTCCTTGCTGAATCATTTCACCAGATCCATAGGTAGGTAGGTCCATTCTTCTCCATTAATGAAGTAAGAACTTCTGACTGTTTTTCATTATTTACGAGTATTTTTAATTTGTTTTATTTTTAGTTTATTTTTTTAACGACTTGAATTACTAAACTCATGACCGAGAGCCAAAAAACATACACGACAGACGACGCAGCCAACAGCTCGCGCGCGTGCGCATTAAAAAATGCATACACATGACGCGACACGCGAGCAGCTCTGAGAGAGAAACCAAGCAGCGTGAGTAATTCGGGGAGGAAATCTTAGCACCTTTTGACAATTTTTTCTTCCTGGAGGGCCGCAACTGTTTCCTTTTGTGCTCCAAGAGTATTGAAAATTAATCTTAATTAAGTCCTTACTGAATCATTTCACCAGATCCATAGGTAGGTAGGTAGGTAGGTCCATTCTTCTCCATTAATGAAGTAAGAACTTCTGACTGTTTTTCATTATTTACGAGTATTTTTAATTTGTTTTATTTTTAGTTTATTTTTTTAACGACTTGAATTACTAAACTCATGACCGAGAGCCAAAAAACATACACGACAGACGACGCAGCCAACAGCTCGCGCGCGTGCGCATTAAAAAATGCATACACATGACGCGACACGCGAGCAGCTCTGAGAGAGAAACCAAGCAGCGTGAGTAATTCGGGGAGGAAATTCAGTGTGTATTCATTTTTCGTTGGGGTAGGACGTGCCAGTGGACTGCGCGCGTATTTCGCGCGCCACCGGGAAATTACGCGTTTCGGTGATTAGCGCTCGGTTTTTTTTTGGAGTTTTACTGTCTCAAATTAAACTTAATTAATTAATTAGATTAAATTAAATAAAATTAAAATTTATTCATCAATTTAATGCAATTAAAATTTTTACATTTATTTTGTTATGACTGTGGAAAAAATGAAATAATTTTTTTTTTTATTGAGTCTTAGCACCTTTTGACAATTTTTTCTTCCTGGAGGGCCGCAACTGTTTCCTTTTGTGCTCCAAGAGTATTGAAAATTGATCTTAATTAAGTCCTTGCTGAATCATTTCACCAGATCCATAGGTAGGTAGGTAGGTAGGTCCATTCTTCTCCATTAATGAAGTAAGAACTTCTGACTGTTTTTCATTATTTACGAGTATTTTTAATTTGTTTTATTTTTAGCTTATTTTTTTAACGACTTGAATTACTAAACTCATGACCGAGAGCCAAAAAACATACACGACAGACGACGCAGCCAACAGCTCGCGCGCGTGCGCATTAAAAAATGCATACACATGACGCGACACGCGAGCAGCTCTGAGAGAGAAACCAAGCAGCGTGAGTAATTCGGGGAGGAAATTCAGTGTGTATTCATTTTTCGTTGGGGTAGGACGTGCCAGTGGACTGCGCGCGTATTTCGCGCGCCACCGGGAAATTACGCGTTTCGGTGATTAGCGCTCGGTTTTTTTTTGGAGTTTTACTGTCTCAAATTAAACTTAATTAATTAATTAGATTAAATTAAATAAAATTAAAATTTATTCATCAATTTAATGCAATTAAAATTTTTACATTTATTTTGTTATGACTGTGGAAAAAATGAAATAATTTTTTTTTTTATTGAGTCTTAGCACCTTTTGACAATTTTTTCTACCCGGAGGGCCGCAACTGTTTCCTTTTGTGCTCCAAGAGTATTGAAAATTGATCTTAATTAAGTCCTTGCTGAATCATTTCACCAGATCCATAGGTAGGTAGGTAGGTAGGTCCATTCTTCTCCATTAATGAAGTAAGAACTTCTGACTGTTTTTCATTATTTACGAGTATTTTTAATTTGTTTTATTTTTAGTTTATTTTTTTAACGACTTGAATTACTAAACTCATGACCGAGAGCCAAAAAACATACACGACAGACGACGCAGCCAACAGCTCGCGCGCGTGCGCATTAAAAAATGCATACACATGACGCGACACGCGAGCAGCTCTGAGAGAGAAACCAAGCAGCGTGAGTAATTCGGGGAGGAAATTCAGTGTGTATTCATTTTTCGTTGGGGTAGGAGGTGCCAGTGGACTGCGCGCGTATTTCGCGCGCCACCGGGAAATTACGCGTTTCGGTGATTAGCGCTCGGTTTTTTTTGGAGTTTTACTGTCTCAAATTAAACTTAATTAATTAATTAGATTAAATTAAATAAAATTAAAATTTATTCATCAATTTAATGCAATTAAAATTTTTACATTTATTTTGTTATGACTGTGGAAAAAATGAAATAATTTTTTTTTTTATTGAGTCTTAGCACCTTTTGACAATTTTTTCTTCCTGGAGGGCCGCAACTGTTTCCTTTTGTGCTCCAAGAGTATTGAAAATTGATCTTAATTAAGTCCTTGCTGAATCATTTCACCAGATCCATAGGTAGGTAGGTAGGTAGGTCCATTCTTCTCCATTAATGAAGTAAGAACTTCTGACTGTTTTTCATTATTTACGAGTATTTTTAATTTGTTTTATTTTTAGTTTATTTTTTTAACGACTTGAATTACTAAACTCATGACCGAGAGCCAAAAAACATACACGACAGACGACGCAGCCAACAGCTCGCGCGCGTGCGCATTAAAAAATGCATACACATGACGCGACACGCGAGCAGCTCTGAGAGAGAAACCAAGCAGCGTGAGTAATTCGGGGAGGAAATTCAGTGTGTATTCATTTTTCGTTGGGGTAGGAGGTGCCAGTGGACTGCGCGCGTATTTCGCGCGCCACCGGGAAATTACGCGTTTCGGTGATTAGCGCTCGGTTTTTTTTTGGAGTTTTACTGTCTCAAATTAAACTTAATTAATTAATTAGATTAAATTAAATAAAATTAAAATTTATTCATCAATTTAATGCAATTAAAATTTTTACATTTATTTTGTTATGACTGTGGAAAAAATGAAATAATTTTTTTTTTTATTGAGTCTTAGCACCTTTTGACAATTTTTTCTTCCTGGAGGGCCGCAACTGTTTCCTTTTGTGCTCCAAGAGTATTGAAAATTGATCTTAATTAAGTCCTTGCTGAATCATTTCACCAGATCCATAGGTAGGTAGGTAGGTAGGTCCATTCTTCTCCATTAATGAAGTAAGAACTTCTGACTGTTTTTCATTATTTACGAGTATTTTTAATTTGTTTTATTTTTAGTTTATTTTTTTAACGACTTGAATTACTAAACTCATGACCGAGAGCCAAAAAACATACACGACAGACGACGCAGCCAACAGCTCGCGCGCGTGCGCATTAAAAAATGCATACACATGACGCGACACGCGAGCAGCTCTGAGAGAGAAACCAAGCAGCGTGAGTAATTCGGGGAGGAAATTCAGTGTGTATTCATTTTTCGTTGGGGTAGGAGGTGCCAGTGGACTGCGCGCGTATTTCGCGCGCCACCGGGAAATTACGCGTTTCGGTGATTAGCGCTCGGTTTTTTTTGGAGTTTTACTGTCTCAAATTAAACTTAATTAATTAATTAGATTAAATTAAATAAAATTAAAATTTATTCATCAATTTAATGCAATTAAAATTTTTACATTTATTTTGTTATGACTGTGGAAAAAATGAAATAATTTTTTTTTTTATTGAGTCTTAGCACCTTTTGACAATTTTTTCTACCCGGAGGGCCGCAACTGTTTCCTTTTGTGCTCCAAGAGTATTGAAAATTGATCTTAATTAAGTCCTTGCTGAATCATTTCACCAGATCCATAGGTAGGTAGGTAGGTAGGTCCATTCTTCTCCATTAATGAAGTAAGAACTTCTGACTGTTTTTCATTATTTACGAGTATTTTTAATTTGTTTTATTTTTAGTTTATTTTTTTAACGACTTGAATTACTAAACTCATGACCGAGAGCCAAAAAACATACACGACAGACGACGCAGCCAACAGCTCGCGCGCGTGCGCATTAAAAAATGCATACACATGACGCGACACGCGAGCAGCTCTGAGAGAGAAACCAAGCAGCGTGAGTAATTCGGGGAGGAAATTCAGTGTGTATTCATTTTTCGTTGGGGTAGGAGGTGCCAGTGGACTGCGCGCGTATTTCGCGCGCCACCGGGAAATTACGCGTTTCGGTGATTAGCGCTCGGTTTTTTTTGGAGTTTTACTGTCTCAAATTAAACTTAATTAATTAATTAGATTAAATTAAATAAAATTAAAATTTATTCATCAATTTAATGCAATTAAAATTTTTACATTTATTTTGTTATGACTGTGGAAAAAATGAAATAATTTTTTTTTTTATTGAGTCTTAGCACCTTTTGACAATTTTTTCTTCCTGGAGGGCCGCAACTGTTTCCTTTTGTGCTCCAAGAGTATTGAAAATTGATCTTAATTAAGTCCTTGCTGAATCATTTCACCAGATCCATAGGTAGGTAGGTAGGTAGGTCCATTCTTCTCCATTAATGAAGTAAGAACTTCTGACTGTTTTTCATTATTTACGAGTATTTTTAATTTGTTTTATTTTTAGCTTATTTTTTTAACGACTTGAATTACTAAACTCATGACCGAGAGCCAAAAAACATACACGACAGACGACGCAGCCAACAGCTCGCGCGCGTGCGCATTAAAAAATGCATACACATGACGCGACACGCGAGCAGCTCTGAGAGAGAAACCAAGCAGCGTGAGTAATTCGGGGAGGAAATTCAGTGTGTATTCATTTTTCGTTGGGGTAGGACGTGCCAGTGGACTGCGCGCGTATTTCGCGCGCCACCGGGAAATTACGCGTTTCGGTGATTAGCGCTCGGTTTTTTTTTGGAGTTTTACTGTCTCAAATTAAACTTAATTAATTAATTAGATTAAATTAAATAAAATTAAAATTTATTCATCAATTTAATGCAATTAAAATTTTTACATTTATTTTGTTATGACTGTGGAAAAAATGAAATAATTTTTTTTTTTATTGAGTCTTAGCACCTTTTGACAATTTTTTCTACCCGGAGGGCCGCAACTGTTTCCTTTTGTGCTCCAAGAGTATTGAAAATTGATCTTAATTAAGTCCTTGCTGAATCATTTCACCAGATCCATAGGTAGGTAGGTAGGTAGGTCCATTCTTCTCCATTAATGAAGTAAGAACTTCTGACTGTTTTTCATTATTTACGAGTATTTTTAATTTGTTTTATTTTTAGTTTATTTTTTTAACGACTTGAATTACTAAACTCATGACCGAGAGCCAAAAAACATACACGACAGACGACGCAGCCAACAGCTCGCGCGCGTGCGCATTAAAAAATGCATACACATGACGCGACACGCGAGCAGCTCTGAGAGAGAAACCAAGCAGCGTGAGTAATTCGGGGAGGAAATTCAGTGTGTATTCATTTTTCGTTGGGGTAGGAGGTGCCAGTGGACTGCGCGCGTATTTCGCGCGCCACCGGGAAATTACGCGTTTCGGTGATTAGCGCTCGGTTTTTTTTGGAGTTTTACTGTCTCAAATTAAACTTAATTAATTAATTAGATTAAATTAAATAAAATTAAAATTTATTCATCAATTTAATGCAATTAAAATTTTTACATTTATTTTGTTATGACTGTGGAAAAAATGAAATAATTTTTTTTTTTATTGAGTCTTAGCACCTTTTGACAATTTTTTCTTCCTGGAGGGCCGCAACTGTTTCCTTTTGTGCTCCAAGAGTATTGAAAATTGATCTTAATTAAGTCCTTGCTGAATCATTTCACCAGATCCATAGGTAGGTAGGTAGGTAGGTCCATTCTTCTCCATTAATGAAGTAAGAACTTCTGACTGTTTTTCATTATTTACGAGTATTTTTAATTTGTTTTATTTTTAGTTTATTTTTTTAACGACTTGAATTACTAAACTCATGACCGAGAGCCAAAAAACATACACGACAGACGACGCAGCCAACAGCTCGCGCGCGTGCGCATTAAAAAATGCATACACATGACGCGACACGCGAGCAGCTCTGAGAGAGAAACCAAGCAGCGTGAGTAATTCGGGGAGGAAATTCAGTGTGTATTCATTTTTCGTTGGGGTAGGACGTGCCAGTGGACTGCGCGCGTATTTCGCGCGCCACCGGGAAATTACGCGTTTCGGTGATTAGCGCTCGGTTTTTTTTTGGAGTTTTACTGTCTCAAATTAAACTTAATTAATTAATTAGATTAAATTAAATAAAATTAAAATTTATTCATCAATTTAATGCAATTAAAATTTTTACATTTATTTTGTTATGACTGTGGAAAAAATGAAATAATTTTTTTTTTATTGAGTCTTAGCACCTTTTGACAATTTTTTCTACCTGGAGGGCCGCAACTGTTTCCTTTTGTGCTCCAAGAGTATTGAAAATTGATCTTAATTAAGTCCTTGCTGAATCATTTCACCAGATCCATAGGTAGGTAGGTAGGTAGGTCCATTCTTCTCCATTAATGAAGTAAGAACTTCTGACTGTTTTTCATTATTTACGAGTATTTTTAATTTGTTTTATTTTTAGTTTATTTTTTTAACGACTTGAATTACTAAACTCATGACCGAGAGCCAAAAAACATACACGACAGACGACGCAGCCAACAGCTCGCGCGCGTGCGCATTAAAAAATGCATACACATGACGCGACACGCGAGCAATTCTGAGAGAGAAACCAAGCAGCGTGAGTAATTCGGGGAGGAAATTCAGTGTGTATTCATTTTTCGTTGGGGTAGGACGTGCCAGTGGACTGCGCGCGTATTTCGCGCGCCACCGGGAAATTACGCGTTTCGGTGATTAGCGCTCGGTTTTTTTTTGGAGTTTTACTGTCTCAAATTAA
This sequence comes from Portevinia maculata, assembly GCA_949715645.1. NCBI lineage: Eukaryota > Metazoa > Arthropoda > Insecta > Diptera > Syrphidae > Portevinia > Portevinia maculata. Next base: position 94,462 of record CATIYB010000023.1, on the reverse strand, counting down.
ACTTAATTAATTAATTAGATTAAATTAAATAAAATTAAAATTTATTCATCAATTTAATGCAATTAAAATTTTTACATTTATTTTGTTATGACTGTGGAAAAAATTAAATAATTTTTTTTTTTATTGAGTCTTAGCACCTTTTGACAATTTTTTCTTCCTGGAGGGCCGCAACTGTTTCCTTTTGTGCTCCAAGAGTATTGAAAATTGATCTTAATTAAGTCCTTGCTGAATCATTTCACCAGATCCATAGGTAGGTAGGTAGGTAGGTCCATTCTTCTCCATTAATGAAGTAAGAACTTCTGACTGTTTTTCATTATTTACGAGTATTTTTAATTTGTTTTATTTTTAGTTTATTTTTTTAACGACTTGAATTACTAAACTCATGACCGAGAGCCAAAAAACATACACGACAGACGACGCAGCCAACAGCTCGCGCGCGTGCGCATTAAAAAATGCATACACATGACGCGACACGCGAGCAGCTCTGAGAGAGAAACCAAGCAGCGTGAGTAATTCGGGGAGGAAATTCAGTGTGTATTCATTTTTCGTTGGGGTAGGACGTGCCAGTGGACTGCGCGCGTATTTCGCGCGCCACCGGGAAATTACGCGTTTCGGTGATTAGCGCTCGGTTTTTTTTTGGAGTTTTACTGTCTCAAATTAAACTTAATTAATTAATTAGATTAAATTAAATAAAATTAAAATTTATTCATCAATTTAATGCAATTAAAATTTTTACATTTATTTTGTTATGACTGTGGAAAAAATGAAATAATTTTTTTTTTTATTGAGTCTTAGTACCTTTTGACAATTTTTTCTACCTGGAGGGCCGCAACTGTTTCCTTTTGTGCTCCAAGAGTATTGAAAATTGATCTTAATTAAGTCCTTGCTGAATCATTTCACCAGATCCATAGGTAGGTAGGTAGGTAGGTCCATTCTTCTCCATTAATGAAGTAAGAACTTCTGACTGTTTTTCATTATTTACGAGTATTTTTAATTTGTTTTATTTTTAGTTTATTTTTTTAACGACTTGAATTACTAAACTCATGACCGAGAGCCAAAAAACATACACGACAGACGACGCAGCCAACAGCTCGCGCGCGTGCGCATTAAAAAATGCATACACATGACGCGACACGCGAGCAATTCTGAGAGAGAAACCAAGCAGCGTGAGTAATTCGGGGAGGAAATTCAGTGTGTATTCATTTTTCGTTGGGGTAGGACGTGCCAGTGGACTGCGCGCGTATTTCGCGCGCCACCGGGAAATTACGCGTTTCGGTGATTAGCGCTCGGTTTTTTTTTGGAGTTTTACTGTCTCAAATTAAACTTAATTAATTAATTAGATTAAATTAAATAAAATTAAAATTTATTCATCAATTTAATGCAATTAAAATTTTTACATTTATTTTGTTATGACTGTGGAAAAAATGAAATAATTTTTTTTTTTATTGAGTCTTAGCACCTTTTGACAATTTTTTCTTCCTGGAGGGCCGCAACTGTTTCCTTTTGTGCTCCAAGAGTATTGAAAATTGATCTTAATTAAGTCCTTGCTGAATCATTTCACCAGATCCATAGGTAGGTAGGTAGGTAGGTCCATTCTTCTCCATTAATGAAGTAAGAACTTCTGACTGTTTTTCATTATTTACGAGTATTTTTAATTTGTTTTATTTTTAGTTTATTTTTTTAACGACTTGAATTACTAAACTCATGACCGAGAGCCAAAAAACATACACGACAGACGACGCAGCCAACAGCTCGCGCGCGTGCGCATTAAAAAATGCATACACATGACGCGACACGCGAGCAGCTCTGAGAGAGAAACCAAGCAGCGTGAGTAATTCGGGGAGGAAATTCAGTGTGTATTCATTTTTCGTTGGGGTAGGAGGTGCCAGTGGACTGCGCGCGTATTTCGCGCGCCACCGGGAAATTACGCGTTTCGGTGATTAGCGCTCGGTTTTTTTTTGGAGTTTTACTGTCTCAAATTAAACTTAATTAATTAATTAGATTAAATTAAATAAAATTAAAATTTATTCATCAATTTAATGCAATTAAAATTTTTACATTTATTTTGTTATGACTGTGGAAAAAATGAAATAATTTTTTTTTTTTATTGAGTCTTAGCACCTTTTGACAATTTTTTCTTCCTGGAGGGCCGCAACTGTTTCCTTTTGTGCTCCAAGAGTATTGAAAATTGATCTTAATTAAGTCCTTGCTGAATCATTTCACCAGATCCATAGGTAGGTAGGTAGGTAGGTCCATTCTTCTCCATTAATGAAGTAAGAACTTCTGACTGTTTTTCATTATTTACGAGTATTTTTAATTTGTTTTATTTTTAGTTTATTTTTTTAACGACTTGAATTACTAAACTCATGACCGAGAGCCAAAAAACATACACGACAGACGACGCAGCCAACAGCTCGCGCGCGTGCGCATTAAAAAATGCATACACATGACGCGACACGCGAGCAGCTCTGAGAGAGAAACCAAGCAGCGTGAGTAATTCGGGGAGGACGTGCCAGTGGACTGCGCGCGTATTTCGCGCGCCACCGGGAAATTACGCGTTTCGGTGATTAGCGCTCGGTTTTTTTTTGGAGTTTTACTGTCTCAAATTAAACTTAATTAATTAATTAGATTAAATTAAATAAAATTAAAATTTATTCATCAATTTAATGCAATTAAAATTTTTACATTTATTTTGTTATGACTGTGGAAAAAATGAAATAATTTTTTTTTTTATTGAGTCTTAGCACCTTTTGACAATTTTTTCTTCCTGGAGGGCCGCAACTGTTTCCTTTTGTGCTCCAAGAGTATTGAAAATTGATCTTAATTAAGTCCTTGCTGAATCATTTCACCAGATCCATAGGTAGGTAGGTAGGTAGGTCCATTCTTCTCCATTAATGAAGTAAGAACTTCTGACTGTTTTTCATTATTTACGAGTATTTTTAATTTGTTTTATTTTTAGTTTATTTTTTTAACGACTTGAATTACTAAACTCATGACCGAGAGCCAAAAAACATACACGACAGACGACGCAGCCAACAGCTCGCGCGCGTGCGCATTAAAAAATGCATACACATGACGCGACACGCGAGCAGCTCTGAGAGAGAAACCAAGCAGCGTGAGTAATTCGGGGAGGAAATTCAGTGTGTATTTATTTTTCGTTGGGGTAGGACGTGCCAGTGGACTGCGCGCGTATTTCGCGCGCCACCGGGAAATTACGCGTTTCGGTGATTAGCGCTCGGTTTTTTTTTGGAGTTTTACTGTCTCAAATTAAACTTAATTAATTAATTAGATTAAATTAAATAAAATTAAAATTTATTCATCAATTTAATGCAATTAAAATTTTTACATTTATTTTGTTATGACTGTGGAAAAAATGAAATAATTTTTTTTTTTATTGAGTCTTAGCACCTTTTGACAATTTTTTCTTCCTGGAGGGCCGCAACTGTTTCCTTTTGTGCTCCAAGAGTATTGAAAATTGATCTTAATTAAGTCCTTGCTGAATCATTTCACCAGATCCATAGGTAGGTAGGTCCATTCTTCTCCATTAATGAAGTAAGAACTTCTGACTGTTTTTCATTATTTACGAGTATTTTTAATTTGTTTTATTTTTAGTTTATTTTTTTAACGACTTGAATTACTAAACTCATGACCGAGAGCCAAAAAACATACACGACAGACGACGCAGCCAACAGCTCGCGCGCGTGCGCATTAAAAAATGCATACACATGACGCGACACGCGAGCAGCTCTGAGAGAGAAACCAAGCAGCGTGAGTAATTCGGGGAGGAAATTCAGTGTGTATTCATTTTTCGTTGGGGTAGGACGTGCCAGTGGACTGCGCGCGTATTTCGCGCGCCACCGGGAAATTACGCGTTTCGGTGATTAGCGCTCGGTTTTTTTTTAGAGTTTTACTGTCTCAAATTAAACTTAATTAATTAATTAGATTAAATTAAATAAAATTAAAATTTATTCATCAATTTAATGCAATTAAAATTTTTACATTTATTTTGTTATGACTGTGGAAAAAATGAAATAATTTTTTTTTTATTGAGTCTTAGCACCTTTTGACAATTTTTTCTTCCTGGAGGGCCGCAACTGTTTCCTTTTGTGCTCCAAGAGTATTGAAAATTGATCTTAATTAAGTCCTTGCGGAATCATTTCACCAGATCCATAGGTAGGTAGGTAGGTAGGTCCATTCTTCTCCATTAATGAAGTAAGAACTTCTGACTGTTTTTCATTATTTACGAGTATTTTTAATTTGTTTTATTTTTAGTTTATTTTTTTAACGACTTGAATTACTAAACTCATGACCGAGAGCCAAAAAACATACACGACAGACGACGCAGCCAACAGCTCGCGCGCGTGCGCATTAAAAAATGCATACACATGACGCGACACGCGAGCAGCTCTGAGAGAGAAACCAAGCAGCGTGAGTAATTCGGGGAGGAAATTCAGTGTGTATTCATTTTTCGTTGGGGTAGGACGTGCCAGTGGACTGCGCGCGTATTTCGCGCGCCACCGGGAAATTACGCGTTTCGGTGATTAGCGCTCGGTTTTTTTTGGAGTTTTACTGTCTCAAATTAAACTTAATTAATTAATTAGATTAAATTAAATAAAATTAAAATTTATTCATCAATTTAATGCAATTAAAATTTTTACATTTATTTTGTTATGACTGTGGAAAAAATGAAATAATTTTTTTTTTATTGAGTCTTAGCACCTTTTGACAATTTTTTCTTCCTGGAGGGCCGCAACTGTTTCCTTTTGTGCTCCAAGAGTATTGAAAATTGATCTTAATTAAGTCCTTGCTGAATCATTTCACCAGATCCATAGGTAGGTAGGTAGGTAGGTCCATTCTTCTCCATTAATGAAGTAAGAACTTCTGACTGTTTTTCATTATTTACGAGTATTTTTAATTTGTTTTATTTTTAGTTTATTTTTTTAACGACTTGAATTACTAAACTCATGACCGAGAGCCAAAAAACATACACGACAGACGACGCAGCCAACAGCTCGCGCGCGTGCGCATTAAAAAATGCATACACATGACGCGACACGCGAGCAGCTCTGAGAGAGAAACCAAGCAGCGTGAGTAATTCGGGGAGGAAATTCAGTGTGTATTAATTTTTCGTTGGGGTAGGACGTGCCAGTGGACTGCGCGCGTATTTCGCGCGCCACCGGGAAATTACGCGTTTCGGTGATTAGCGCTCGGTTTTTTTTTGGAGTTTTACTGTCTCAAATTAAACTTAATTAATTAATTAGATTAAATTAAATAAAATTAAAATTTATTCATCAATTTAATGCAATTAAAATTTTTACATTTATTTTGTTATGACTGTGGAAAAAATGAAATAATTTTTTTTTTTATTGAGTCTTAGCACCTTTTGACAATTTTTTCTTCCTGGAGGGCCGCAACTGTTTCCTTTTGTGCTCCAAGAGTATTGAAAATTAATCTTAATTAAGTCCTTGCTGAATCATTTCACCAGATCCATAGGTAGGTAGGTAGGTAGGTCCATTCTTCTCCATTAATGAAGTAAGAACTTCTGACTGTTTTTCATTATTTACGAGTATTTTTAATTTGTTTTATTTTTAGTTTATTTTTTTAACGACTTGAATTACTAAACTCATGACCGAGAGTCAAAAAACATACACGACAGACGACGCAGCCAACAGCTCGCGCGCGTGCGCATTAAAAAATGCATACACATGACGCGACACGCGAGCAGCTCTGAGAGAGAAACCAAGCAGCGTGAGTAATTCGGGGAGGAAATTCAGTGTGTATTCATTTTTCGTTGGGGTAGGACGTGCCAGTGGACTGCGCGCGTATTTCGCGCGCCACCGGGAAATTACGGGTTTCGGTGATTAGCGCTCGGTTTTTTTTTGGAGTTTTACTGTCTCAAATTAAACTTAATTATTTAATTAGATTAAATTAAATAAAATTAAAATTTATTCATCAATTTAATGCAATTAAAATTTTTACATTTATTTTGTTATGACTGTGGAAAAAATGAAATAATTTTTTTTTTATTGAGTCTTAGCACCTTTTGACAATTTTTTCTTCCTGGAGGGCCGCAACTGTTTCCTTTTGTGCTCCAAGAGTATTGAAAATTGATCTTAATTAAGTCCTTGCTGAATCATTTCACCAGATCCATAGGTAGGTAGGTAGGTAGGTCCATTCTTCTCCATTAATGAAGTAAGAACTTCTGACTGTTTTTCATTATTTACGAGTATTTTTAATTTGTTTTATTTTTAGTTTATTTTTTTAACGACTTGAATTACTAAACTCATGACCGAGAGCCAAAAAACATACACGACAGACGACGCAGCCAACAGCTCGCGCGCGTGCGCATTAAAAAATGCATACACATGACGCGACACGCGAGCAGCTCTGAGAGAGAAACCAAGCAGCGTGAGTAATTCGGGGAGGAAATTCAGTGTGTATTCATTTTTCGTTGGGGTAGGACGTGCCAGTGGACTGCGCGCGTATTTCGCGCGCCACCGGGAAATTACGCGTTTCGGTGATTAGCGCTCGGTTTTTTTTTGGAGTTTTACTGTCTCAAATTAAACTTAATTAATTAATTAGATTAAATTAAATAAAATTAAAATTTATTCATCAATTTAATGCAATTAAAATTTTTACATTTATTTTGTTATGACTGTGGAAAAAATGAAATAATTTTTTTTTTTATTGTACCTTTTATTTAGCACCTTTTGACAATTTTTTCTACCTGGAGGGCCGCAACTGTTTCCTTTTGTGCTCCAAGAGTATTGAAAATTGATCTTAATTAAGTCCTTGCTGAATCATTTCACCAGATCCATAGGTAGGTAGGTAGGTAGGTCCATTCTTCTCCATTAATGAAGTAAGAACTTCTGACTGTTTTTCATTATTTACGAGTATTTTTAATTTGTTTTATTTTTAGTTTATTTTTTTAACGACTTGAATTACTAAACTCATGACCGAGAGCCAAAAAACATACACGACAGACGACGCAGCCAACAGCTCGCGCGCGTGCGCATTAAAAAATGCATACACATGACGCGACACGCGAGCAATTCTGAGAGAGAAACCAAGCAGCGTGAGTAATTCGGGGAGGAAATTCAGTGTGTATTCATTTTTCGTTGGGGTAGGACGTGCCAGTGGACTGCGCGCGTATTTCGCGCGCCACCGGGAAATTACGCGTTTCGGTGATTAGCGCTCGGTTTTTTTTTGGAGTTTTACTGTCTCAAATTAAACTTAATTAATTAATTAGATTAAATTAAATAAAATTAAAATTTATTCATCAATTTAATGCAATTAAAATTTTTACATTTATTTTGTTATGACTGTGGAAAAAATGAAATAATTTTTTTTTTTATTGAGTCTTAGCACCTTTTGACAATTTTTTCTACCTGGAGGGCCGCAACTGTTTCCTTTTGTGCTCCAAGAGTATTGAAAATTGATCTTAATTAAGTCCTTGCTGAATCATTTCACCAGATCCATAGGTAGGTAGGTAGGTAGGTCCATTCTTCTCCATTAATGAAGTAAGAACTTCTGACTGTTTTTCATTATTTACGAGTATTTTTAATTTGTTTTATTTTTAGTTTATTTTTTTAACGACTTGAATTACTAAACTCATGACCGAGAGCCAAAAAACATACACGACAGACGACGCAGCCAACAGCTCGCGCGCGTGCGCATTAAAAAATGCATACACATGACGCGACACGCGAGCAATTCTGAGAGAGAAACCAAGCAGCGTGAGTAATTCGGGGAGGAAATTCAGTGTGTATTCATTTTTCGTTGGGGTAGGACGTGCCAGTGGACTGCGCGCGTATTACGCGTTTCGGTGATTAGCGCTCGGTTTTTTTTGGAGTTTTACTGTCTCAAATTAAACTTAATTAATTAATTAGATTAAATTAAATAAAATTAAAATTTATTCATCAATTTAATGCAATTAAAATTTTTACATTTATTTTGTTATGACTGTGGAAAAAATGAAATAATTTTTTTTTTTATTGAGTCTTAGCACCTTTTGACAATTTTTTCTTCCTGGAGGGCCGCAACTGTTTCCTTTTGTGCTCCAAGAGTATTGAAAATTGATCTTAATTAAGTCCTTGCTGAATCATTTCACCAGATCCATAGGTAGGTAGGTAGGTAGGTCCATTCTTCTCCATTAATGAAGTAAGAACTTCTGACTGTTTTTCATTATTTACGAGTATTTTTAATTTGTTTTATTTTTAGTTTATTTTTTTAACGACTTGAATTACTAAACTCATGACCGAGAGCCAAAAAACATACACGACAGACGACGCAGCCAACAGCTCGCACGCGTGCGCATTAAAAAATGCATACACATGACGCGACACGCGAGCAGCTCTGAGAGAGAAACCAAGCAGCGTGAGTAATTCGGGGAGGAAATTCAGTGTGTATTAATTTTTCGTTGGGGTAGGACGTGCCAGTGGACTGCGCGCGTATTTCGCGCGCCACCGGGAAATTACGCGTTTCGGTGATTAGCGCTCGGTTTTTTTTTGGAGTTTTACTGTCTCAAATTAAACTTAATTAATTAATTAGATTAAATTAAATAAAATTAAAATTTATTCATCAATTTAATGCAATTAAAATTTTTACATTTATTTTGTTATGACTGTGGAAAAAATGAAATAATTTTTTTTTTTATTGAGTCTTAGCACCTTTTGACAATTTTTTCTTCCTGGAGGGCCGCAACTGTTTCCTTTTGTGCTCCAAGAGTATTGAAAATTGATCTTAATTAAGTCCTTGCTGAATCATTTCACCAGATCCATAGGTAGGTAGGTCCATTCTTCTCCATTAATGAAGTAAGAACTTCTGACTGTTTTTCATTATTTACGAGTATTTTTAATTTGTTTTATTTTTAGTTTATTTTTTTAACGACTTGAATTACTAAACTCATGACCGAGAGCCAAAAAACATACACGACAGACGACGCAGCCAACAGCTCGCGCGCGTGCGCATTAAAAAATGCATACACATGACGCGACACGCGAGCAGCTCTGAGAGAGAAACCAAGCAGCGTGAGTAATTCGGGGAGGAAATTCAGTGTGTATTCATTTTTCGTTGGGGTAGGACGTGCCAGTGGACTGCGCGCGTATTTCGCGCGCCACCGGGAAATTACGCGTTTCGGTGATTAGCGCTCGGTTTTTTTTGGAGTTTTACTGTCTCAAATTAAACTTAATTAATTAATTAGATTAAATTAAATAAAATTAAAATTTATTCATCAATTTAATGCAATTAAAATTTTTACATTTATTTTGTTATGACTGTGGAAAAAATGAAATAATTTTTTTTTTTATTGAGTCTTAGCACCTTTTGACAATTTTTTCTTCCTGGAGGGCCGCAACTGTTTCCTTTTGTGCTCCAAGAGTATTGAAAATTGATCTTAATTAAGTCCTTGCTGAATCATTTCACCAGATCCATAGGTAGGTAGGTAGGTAGGTCCATTCTTCTCCATTAATGAAGTAAGAACTTCTGACTGTTTTTCATTATTTACGAGTATTTTTAATTTGTTTTATTTTTAGTTTATTTTTTTAACGACTTGAATTACTAAACTCATGACCGAGAGCCAAAAAACATACACGACAGACGACGCAGCCAACAGCTCGCGCGCGTGCGCATTAAAAAATGCATACACATGACGCGACACGCGAGCAGCTCTGAGAGAGAAACCAAGCAGCGTGAGTAATTCGGGGAGGAAATTCAGTGTGTATTCATTTTTCGTTGGGGTAGGACGTGCCAGTGGACTGCGCGCGTATTTCGCGCGCCACCGGGAAATTACGGGTTTCGGTGATTAGCGCTCGGTTTTTTTTGGAGTTTTACTGTCTCAAATTAAACTTAATTAATTAATTAGATTAAATTAAATAAAATTAAAATTTATTCATCAATTTAATGCAATTAAAATTTTTACATTTATTTTGTTATGACTGTGGAAAAAATGAAATAATTTTTTTTTTTATTGAGTCTTAGCACCTTTTGACAATTTTTTCTTCCTGGAGGGCCGCAACTGTTTCCTTTTGTGCTCCAAGAGTATTGAAAATTGATCTTAATTAAGTCCTTGCTGAATCATTTCACCAGATCCTTAGGTAGGTAGGTAGGTAGGTCCATTCTTCTCCAATAATGAAGTAAGAACTTCTGACTGTTTTTCATTATTTACGAGTATTTTTAATTTGTTTTATTTTTAGTTTATTTTTTTAACGACTTGAATTACTAAACTCATGACCGAGAGCCAAAAAACATACACGACAGACGACGCAGCCAACAGCTCGCGCGCGTGCGCATTAAAAAATGCATACACATGACGCGACACGCGAGCAGCTCTGAGAGAGAAACCAAGCAGCGTGAGTAATTCGGGGAGGAAATTCAGTGTGTATTCATTTTTCGTTGGGGTAGGACGTGCCAGTGGACTGCGCGCGTATTTCGCGCGCCACCGGGAAATTACGCGTTTCGGTGATTAGCGCTCGGTTTTTTTTGGAGTTTTACTGTCTCAAATTAAACTTAATTAATTAATTAGATTAAATTAAATAAAATTAAAATTTATTCATCAATTTAATGCAATTAAAATTTTTACATTTATTTTGTTATGACTGTGGAAAAAATTAAATATTTTTTTTTTTTATTGAGTCTTAGCACCTTTTGACAATTTTTTCTTCCTGGAGGGCCGCAACTGTTTCCTTTTGTGCTCCAAGAGTATTGAAAATTGATCTTAATTAAGTCCTTGCTGAATCATTTCACCAGATCCATAGGTAGGTAGGTCCATTCTTCTCCATTAATGAAGTAAGAACTTCTGACTGTTTTTCATTATTTACGAGTATTTTTAATTTGTTTTATTTTTAGTTTATTTTTTTAACGACTTGAATTACTAAACTCATGACCGAGAGCCAAAAAACATACACGACAGACGACGCAGCCAACAGCTCGCGCGCGTGCGCATTAAAAAATGCATACACATGACGCGACACGCGAGCAGCTCTGAGAGAGAAACCAAGCAGCGTGAGTAATTCGGGGAGGAAATTCAGTGTGTATTCATTTTTCGTTGGGGTAGGACGTGCCAGTGGACTGCGCGCGTATTTCGCGCGCCACCGGGAAATTACGCGTTTCGGTGATTAGCGCTCGGTTTTTTTTGGAGTTTTACTGTCTCAAATTAAACTTAATTAATTAATTAGATTAAATTAAATAAAATTAAAATTTATTCATCAATTTAATGCAATTAAAATTTTTACATTTATTTTGTTATGACTGTGGAAAAAATGAAATAATTTTTTTTTTTATTGAGTCTTAGCACCTTTTGACAATTTTTTCTTCCTGGAGGGCCGCAACTGTTTCCTTTTGTGCTCCAAGAGTATTGAAAATTGATCTTAATTAAGTCCTTGCTGAATCATTTCACCAGATCCATAGGTAGGTAGGTCCATTCTTCTCCATTAATGAAGTAAGAACTTCTGACTGTTTTTCATTATTTACGAGTATTTTTAATTTGTTTTATTTTTAGTTTATTTTTTTAACGACTTGAATTACTAAACTCATGACCGAGAGCCAACAAACATACACGACAGACGACGCAGCCAACAGCTCGCGCGCGTGCGCATTAAAATATGCATACACATGACGCGACACGCGAGCAGCTCTGAGAGAGAAACCAAGCAGCGTGAGTAATTCGGGGAGGAAATTCAGTGTGTATTCATTTTTCGTTGGGGTAGGACGTGCCAGTGGACTGCGCGCGTATTTCGCGCGCCACCGGGAAATTACGCGTTTCGGTGATTAGCGCTCGGTTTTTTTTGGAGTTTTACTGTCTCAAATTAAACTTAATTAATTAATTAGATTAAATTAAATAAAATTAAAATTTATTCATCAATTTAATGCAATTAAAATTTTTACATTTATTTTGTTATGACTGTGGAAAAAATGAAATAATTTTTTTTTTTTATTGAGTCTTAGCACCTTTTGACAATTTTTTCTTCCTGGAGGGCCGCAACTGTTTCCTTTTGTGCTCCAAGAGTATTGAAAATTGATCTTAATTAAGTCCTTGCTGAATCATTTCACCAGATCCATAGGTAGGTAGGTAGGTAGGTCCATTCTTCTCCATTAATGAAGTAAGAACTTCTGACTGTTTTTCATTATTTACGAGTATTTTTAATTTGTTTTATTTTTAGTTTATTTTTTTAACGACTTGAATTACTAAACTCATGACCGAGAGCCAAAAAACATACACGACAGACGACGCAGCCAACAGCTCGCGCGCGTGCGCATTAAAAAATGCATACACATGACGCGACACGCGAGCAGCTCTGAGAGAGAAACCAAGCAGCGTGAGTAATTCGGGGAGGAAATTCAGTGTGTATTCATTTTTCGTTGGGGTAGGACGTGCCAGTGGACTGCGCGCGTATTTCGCGCGCCACCGGGAAATTACGCGTTTCGGTGATTAGCGCTCGGTTTTTTTTGGAGTTTTACTGTCTCAAATTAAACTTAATTAATTAATTAGATTAAATTAAATAAAATTAAAATTTATTCATCAATTTAATGCAATTAAAATTTTTACATTTATTTTGTTATGACTGTGGAAAAAATGAAATATTTTTTTTTTTTATTGAGTCTTAGCACCTTTTGACAATTTTTTCTTCCTGGAGGGCCGCAACTGTTTCCTTTTGTGCTCCAAGAGTATTGAAAATTGATCTTAATTAAGTCCTTGCTGAATCATTTCACCAGATCCATAGGTAGGTAGGTAGGTAGGTCCATTCTTCTCCATTAATGAAGTAAGAACTTCTGACTGTTTTTCATTATTTACGAGTATTTTTAATTTGTTTTATTTTCAGTTTATTTTTTTAACGACTTGAATTACTAAACTCATGACCGAGAGCCAAAAAACATACACGACAGACGACGCAGCCAACAGCTCGCGCGCGTGCGCATTAAAAAATGCATACACATGACGCGACACGCGAGCAGCTCTGAGAGAGAAACCAAGCAGCGTGAGTAATTCGGGGAGGAAATTCAATGTGTATTCATTTTTCGTTGGGGTAGGACGTGCCAGTGGACTGCGCGCGTATTTCGCGCGCCACCTGGAAATTACGCGTTTCGGTGATTAGCGCTCGGTTTTTTTTGGAGTTTTACTGTCTCAAATTAAACTTAATTAATTAATTAGATTAAATTAAATAAAATTAAAATTTATTCATCAATTTAATGCAATTAAAATTTTTACATTTATTTTGTTATGACTGTGGAAAAAATGAAATATTTTTTTTTTTTATTGAGTCTTAGCACCTTTTGACAATTTTTTCTTCCTGGAGGGCCGCAACTGTTTCCTTTTGTGCTCCAAGAGTATTGAAAATTGATCTTAATTAAGTCCTTGCTGAATCATTTCACCAGATCCATAGGTAGGTAGGTAGGTAGGTCCATTCTTCTCCATTAATGAAGTAAGAACTTCTGACTGTTTTTCATTATTTACGAGTATTTTTAATTTGTTTTATTTTTAGTTTATTTTTTTAACGACTTGAATTACTAAACTCATGACCGAGAGCCAAAAAACATACACGACAGACGACGCAGCCAACAGCTCGCGCGCGTGCGCATTAAAAAATGCATACACATGACGCGACACTCGAGCAGCTCTGAGAGAGAAACCAAGCAGCGTGAGTAATTCGGGGAGGAAATTCAGTGTGTATTCATTTTTCGTTGGGGTAGGACGTGCCAGTGGACTGCGCGCGTATTTCGCGCGCCACCGGGAAATTACGCGTTTCGGTGATTAGCGCTCGGTTTTTTTTTTGGAGTTTTACTGTCTCAAATTAAACTTAATTAATTAATTAGATTAAATTAAATAAAATTAAAATTTATTCATCAATTTAATGCAATTAAAATTTTTACATTTATTTTGTTATGACTGTGGAAAAAATGAAATAATTTTTTTTTTTATTGAGTCTTAGCACCTTTTGACAATTTTTTCTTCCTGGAGGGCCGCAACTGTTTCCTTTTGTGCTCCAAGAGTATTGAAAATTGATCTTAATTAAGTCCTTGCTGAATCATTTCACCAGATCCATAGGTAGGTAGGTAGGTAGGTCCATTCTTCTCCATTAATGAAGTAAGAACTTCTGACTGTTTTTCATTATTTACGAGTATTTTTAATTTGTTTTATTTTTAGTTTATTTTTTTAACGACTTGAATTACTAAACTCATGACCGAGAGCCAAAAAACATACACGACAGACGACGCAGCCAACAGCTCGCGCGCGTGCGCATTAAAAAATGCATACACATGACGCGACACGCGAGCAGCTCTGAGAGAGAAACCAAGCAGCGTGAGTAATTCGGGGAGGAAATTCAGTGTGTATTCATTTTTCGTTGGGGTAGGACGTGCCAGTGGACTGCGCGCGTATTTCGCGCGCCACCGGGAAATTACGCGTTTCGGTGATTAGCGCTCGGTTTTTTTTTGGAGTTTTACTGTCTCAAATTAAACTTAATTAATTAATTAGATTAAATTAAATAAAATTAAAATTTATTCATCAATTTAATGCAATTAAAATTTTTACATTTATTTTGTTATGACTGTGGAAAAAATGAAATAATTTTTTTTTTATTGAGTCTTAGCACCTTTTGACAATTTTTTCTTCCTGGAGGGCCGCAACTGTTTCCTTTTGTGCTCCAAGAGTATTGAAAATTGATCTTAATTAAGTCCTTGCTGAATCATTTCACCAGATCCATAGGTAGGTAGGTAGGTAGGTCCATTCTTCTCCATTAATGAAGTAAGAACTTCTGACTGTTTTTCATTATTTACGAGTATTTTTAATTTGTTTTATTTTTAGTTTATTTTTTTTAACGACTTGAATTACTAAACTCATGACCGAGAGCCAAAAAACATACACGACAGACGACGCAGCCAACAGCTCGCGCGCGTGCGCATTAAAAAATGCATACACATGACGCGACACGCGAGCAGCTCTGAGAGAGAAACCAAGCAGCGTGAGTAATTCGGGGAGGAAATTCAGTGTGTATTCATTTTTCGTTGGGGTAGGACGTGCCAGTGGACTGCGCGCGTATTTCGCGCGCCACCGGGAAATTACGCGTTTCGGTGATTAGCGCTCGGTTTTTTTTTGGAGTTTTACTGTCTCAAATTAAACTTAATTAATTAATTAGATTAAATTAAATAAAATTAAAATTTATTCATCAATTTAATGCAATTAAAATTTTTACATTTATTTTGTTATGACTGTGGAAAAAATGAAATAATTTTTTTTTTTATTGAGTCTTAGCACCTTTTGACAATTTTTTCTTCCTGGAGGGCCGCAACTGTTTCCTTTTGTGCTCCAAGAGTATTGAAAATTGATCTTAATTAAGTCCTTGCTGAATCATTTCACCAGATCCATAGGTAGGTAGGTAGGTAGGTCCATTCTTCTCCATTAATGAAGTAAGAACTTCTGACTGTTTTTCATTATTTACGAGTATTTTTAATTTGTTTTATTTTTAGTTTATTTTTTTAACGACTTGAATTACTAAACTCATGACCGAGAGCCAAAAAACATACACGACAGACGACGCAGCCAACAGCTCGCGCGCGTGCGCATTAAAAAATGCATACACATGACGCGACACGCGAGCAGCTCTGAGAGAGAAACCAAGCAGCGTGAGTAATTCGGGGAGGAAATTCAGTGTGTATTCATTTTTCGTTGGGGTAGGACGTGCCAGTGGCCTGCGCGCGTATTTCGCGCGCCACCGGGAAATTACGCGTTTCGGTGATTAGCGCTCGGTTTTTTTTGGAGTTTTACTGTCTCAAATTAAACTTAATTAATTAATTAGATTAAATTAAATAAAATTAAAATTTATTCATCAATTTAATGCAATTAAAATTTTTACATTTATTTTGTTATGACTGTGGAAAAAATGAAATAATTTTTTTTTTTATTGAGTCTTAGCACCTTTTGACAATTTTTTCTTCCTGGAGGGCCGCAACTGTTTCCTTTTGTGCTCCAAGAGTATTGAAAATTGATCTTAATTAAGTCCTTGCTGAATCATTTCACCAGATCCATAGGTAGGTAGGTAGGTAGGTCCATTCTTCTCCATTAATGAAGTAAGAACTTCTGACTGTTTTTCATTATTTACGAGTATTTTTAATTTGTTTTATTTTTAGTTTATTTTTTTAACGACTTGAATTACTAAACTCATGACCGAGAGCCAAAAAACATACACGACAGACGACGCAGCCAACAGCTCGCGCGCGTGCGCATTAAAAAATGCATACACATGACGCGAGCAGCTCTGAGAGAGAAACCAAGCAGCGTGAGTAATTCGGGGAGGAAATTCAGTGTGTATTCATTTTTCGTTGGGGTAGGACGTGCCAGTGGACTGCGCGCGTATTTCGCGCGCCACCGGGAAATTACGCGTTTCGGTGATTAGCGCTCGGTTTTTTTTTGGAGTTTTACTGTCTCAAATTAAACTTAATTAATTAATTAGATTAAATTAAATAAAATTAAAATTTATTCATCAATTTAATGCAATTAAAATTTTTACATTTATTTTGTTATGACTGTGGAAAAAATGAAATAATTTTTTTTTTATTATTGAGTCTTAGCACCTTTTGACAATTTTTTCTTCCTGGAGGGCCGCAACTGTTTCCTTTTGTGCTCCAAGAGTATTGAAAATTGATCTTAATTAAGTCCTTGCTGAATCATTTCACCAGATCCATAGGTAGGTAGGTAGGTAGGTCCATTCTTCTCCATTAATAAAGTAAGAACTTCTGACTGTTTTTCATTATTTACGAGTATTTTTAATTTGTTTTATTTTTAGTTTATTTTTTTAACGACTTGAATTACTAAACTCATGACCGAGAGCCAAAAAACATACACGACAGACGACGCAGCCAACAGCTCGCGCGCGTGCGCATTAAAAAATGCATACACATGACGCGACACGCGAGCAGCTCTGAGAGAGAAACCAAGCAGCGTGAGTAATTCGGGGAGGAAATTCAGTGTGTATTCATTTTTCGTTGGGGTAGGACGTGCCAGTGGACTGCGCGCGTATTTCGCGCGCCACCGGGAAATTACGCGTTTCGGTGATTAGCGCTCGGTTTTTTTTGGAGTTTTACTGTCTCAAATTAAACTTAATTAATTAGATTAAATTAAATAAAATTAAAATTTATTCATCAATTTAATGCAATTAAAATTTTTACATTTATTTTGTTATGACTGTGGAAAAAATGAAATAATTTTTTTTTTTATTGAGTCTTAGCACCTTTTGACAATTTTTTCTTCCTGGAGGGCCGCAACTGTTTCCTTTTGTGCTCCAAGAGTATTGAAAATTGATCTTAATTAAGTCCTTGCTGAATCATTTCACCAGATCCATAGGTAGGTAGGTAGGTAGGTCCATTCTTCTCCATTAATGAAGTAAGAACTTCTGACTGTTTTTCATTATTTACGAGTATTTTTAATTTGTTTTATTTTTAGTTTATTTTTTTAACGACTTGAATTACTAAACTCATGACCGAGAGCCAAAAAACATACACGACAGACGACGCAGCCAACAGCTCGCGCGCGTGCGCATTAAAAAATGCATACACATGACGCGACACGCGAGCAGCTCTGAGAGAGAAACCAAGCAGCGTGAGTAATTCGGGGAGGAAATTCAGTGTGTATTCATTTTTCGTTGGGGTAGGACGTGCCAGTGGACTGCGCGCGTATTTCGCGCGCCACCGGGAAATTACGCGTTTCGGTGATTAGCGCTCGGTTTTTTTTGGAGTTTTACTGTCTCAAATTAAACTTAATTAATTAATTAGATTAAATTAAATAAAATTAAAATTTATTCATCAATTTAATGCAATTAAAATTTTTACATTTATTTTGTTATGACTGTGGAAAAAATGAAATAATTTTTTTTTTATTGAGTCTTAGCACCTTTTGACAATTTTTTCTTCCTGGAGGGCCGCAACTGTTTCCTTTTGTGCTCCAAGAGTATTGAAAATTGATCTTAATTAAGTCCTTGCTGAATCATTTCACCAGATCCATAGGTAGGTAGCTAGGTAGGTCCATTCATCTCCATTAATAAAGTAAGAACTTCTGACTGTTTTTCATTATTTACGAGTATTTTTAATTTGTTTTATTTTTAGTTTATTTTTTTAACGACTTGAATTACTAAACTCATGACCGAGAGCCAAAAAACATACACGACAGACGACGCAGCCAACAGCTCGCGCGCGTGCGCATTAAAAAATGCATACACATGACGCGACACGCGAGCAGCTCTGAGAGAGAAACCAAGCAGCGTGAGTAATTCGGGGAGGAAATTCAGTGTGTATTCATTTTTCGTTGGGGTAGGACGTGCCAGTGGACTGCGCGCGTATTTCGCGCGCCACCGGGAAATTACGCGTTTCGGTGATTAGCGCTCGGTTTTTTTTGGAGTTTTACTGTCTCAAATTAAACTTAATTAATTAATTAGATTAAATTAAATAAAATTAAAATTTATTCATCAATTTAATGCAATTAAAATTTTTACATTTATTTTGTTATGACTGTGGAAAAAATGAAATAATTTTTTTTTTTATTGAGTCTTAGCACCTTTTGACAATTTTTTCTTCCTGGAGGGCCGCAACTGTTTCCTTTTGTGCTCCAAGAGTATTGAAAATTGATCTTAATTAAGTCCTTGCTGAATCATTTCACCAGATCCATAGGTAGGTAGGTAGGTAGGTCCATTCTTCTCCATTAATGAAGTAAGAACTTCTGACTGTTTTTCATTATTTACGAGTATTTTTAATTTGTTTTATTTTTAGTTTATTTTTTTAACGACTTGAATTACTAAACTCATGACCGAGAGCCAAAAAACATACACGACAGACGACGCAGCCAACAGCTCGCGCGCGTGCGCATTAAAAAATGCATACACATGACGCGACACGCGAGCAGCTCTGAGAGAGAAACCAAGCAGCGTGAGTAATTCGGGGAGGAAATTCAGTGTGTATTCATTTTTCGTTGGGGTAGGACGTGCCAGTGGACTGCGCGCGTATTTCGCGCGCCACTGGGAAATTACGCGTTTCGGTGATTAGCGCTCGGTTTTTTTTGGAGTTTTACTGTCTCAAATTAAACTTAATTAATTAATTAGATTAAATTAAATAAAATTAAAATTTATTCATCAATTTAATGCAATTAAAATTTTTACATTTATTTTGTTATGACTGTGGAAAAAATTAAATATTTTTTTTTTTTATTGAGTCTTAGCACCTTTTGACAATTTTTTCTTCCTGGAGGGCCGCAACTGTTTCCTTTTGTGCTCCAAGAGTATTGAAAATTGATCTTAATTAAGTCCTTGCTGAATCATTTCACCAGATCCATAGGTAGGTAGGTAGGTAGGTCCATTCTTCTCCATTAATGAAGTAAGAACTTCTGACTGTTTTTCATTATTTACGAGTATTTTTAATTTGTTTTATTTTTAGTTTATTTTTTTAACGACTTGAATTACTAAACTCATGACCGAGAGCCAAAAAACATACACGACAGACGACGCAGCCAACAGCTCGCGCGCGTGCGCATTAAAAAATGCATACACATGACGCGACACGCGAGCAGCTCTGAGAGAGAAACCAAGCAGCGTGAGTAATTCGGGGAGGAAATTCAGTGTGTATTCATTTTTCGTTGGGGTAGGACGTGCCAGTGGACTGCGCGCGTATTTCGCGCGCCACCGGGAAATTACGCGTTTCGGTGATTAGCGCTCGGTTTTTTTTGGAGTTTTACTGTCTCAAATTAAACTTAATTAATTAATTAGATTAAATTAAATAAAATTAAAATTTATTCATCAATTTAATGCAATTCAAATTTTTACATTTATTTTGTTATGACTGTGGAAAAAATGAAATAATTTTTTTTTTATTGAGTCTTAGCACCTTTTGACAATTTTTTCTTCCTGGAGGGCCGCAACTGTTTCCTTTTGTGCTCCAAGAGTATTGAAAATTGATCTTAATTAAGTCCTTGCTGAATCATTTCACCAGATCCATAGGTAGGTAGGTAGGTAGGTCCATTCTTCTCCATTAATGAAGTAAGAACTTCTGACTGTTTTTCATTATTTACGAGTATTTTTAATTTGTTTTATTTTTAGTTTATTTTTTTAACGACTTGAATTACTAAACTCATGACCGAGAGCCAAAAAACATACACGACAGACGACGCAGCCAACAGCTCGCGCGCGTGCGCATTAAAAAATGCATACACATGACGCGACACGCGAGCAGCTCTGAGAGAGAAACCAAGCAGCGTGAGTAATTCGGGGAGGAAATTCAGTGTGTATTCATTTTTCGTTGGGGTAGGACGTGCCAGTGGACTGCGCGCGTATTTCGCGCGCCACCGGGAAATTACGCGTTTCGGTGATTAGCGCTCGGTTTTTTTTGGAGTTTTACTGTCTCAAATTAAACTTAATTAATTAATTAGATTAAATTAAATAAAATTAAAATTTATTCATCAATTTAATGCAATTAAAATTTTTACATTTATTTTGTTATGACTGTGGAAAAAATGAAATAATTTTTTTTTTATTGAGTCTTAGCACCTTTTGACAATTTTTTCTTCCTGGAGGGCCGCAACTGTTTCCTTTTGTGCTCCAAGAGTATTGAAAATTGATCTTAATTAAGTCCTTGCTGAATCATTTCACCAGATCCATAGTTAGGTAGGTAGGTAGGTCCATTCTTCTCCATTAATGAAGTAAGAACTTCTGACTGTTTTTCATTATTTACGAGTATTTTTAATTTGTTTTATTTTTAGTTTATTTTTTTAACGACTTGAATTACTAAACTCATGACCGAGAGCCAAAAAACATACACGACAGACGACGCAGCCAACAGCTCGCGCGCGTGCGCATTAAAAAATGCATACACATGACGCGACACGCGAGCAGCTCTGAGAGAGAAACCAAGCAGCGTGAGTAATTCGGGGAGGAAATTCAGTGTGTATTCATTTTTCGTTGGGGTAGGACGTGCCAGTGGACTGCGCGCGTATTTCGCGCGCCACCGGGAAATTACGCGTTTCGGTGATTAGCGCTCGGTTTTTTTTGGAGTTTTACTGTCTCAAATTAAACTTAATTAATTAATTAGATTAAATTAAATAAAATTACAATTTATTCATCAATTTAATGCAATTAAAATTTTTACATTTATTTTGTTATGACTGTGGAAAAAATGAAATAATTTTTTTTTTTATTGAGTCTTAGCACCTTTTGACAATTTTTTTCTTCCTGGAGGGCCGCAACTGTTTCCTTTTGTGCTCCAAGAGTATTGAAAATTGATCTTAATTAAGTCCTTGCTGAATCATTTCACCAGATCCATAGGTAGGTAGGTAGGTAGGTCCATTCTTCTCCATTAATGAAGTAAGAACTTCTGACTGTTTTTCATTATTTACGAGTATTTTTAATTTGTTTTATTTTTAGTTTATTTTTTTAACGACTTGAATTACTAAACTCATGACCGAGAGCCAAAAAACATACACGACAGACGACGCAGCCAACAGCTCGCGCGCGTGCGCATTAAAAAATGCATACACATGACGCGACACGCGAGCAGCTCTGAGAGAGAAACCAAGCAGCGTGAGTAATTCGGGGAGGAAATTCAGTGTGTATTCATTTTTCGTTGGGGTAGGACGTGCCAGTGGACTGCGCGCGTATTTCGCGCGCCACCGGGAAATTACGCGTTTCGGTGATTAGCGCTCGGTTTTTTTTGGAGTTTTACTGTCTCAAATTAAACTTAATTAATTAATTAGATTAAATTAAATAAAATTAAAATTTATTCATCAATTTAATGCAATTAAAATTTTTACATTTATTTTGTTATGACTGTGGAAAAAATGAAATAATTTTTTTTTTTATTGAGTCTTAGCACCTTTTGACAATTTTTTCTTCCTGGAGGGCCGCAACTGTTTCCTTTTGTGCTCCAAGAGTATTGAAAATTGATCTTAATTAAGTCCTTGCTGAATCATTTCACCAGATCCATAGGTAGGTAGGTAGGTAGGTCCATTCTTCTCCATTAATGAAGTAAGAACTTCTGACTGTTTTTCATTATTTACGAGTATTTTTAATTTGTTTTATTTTTAGTTTATTTTTTTAACGACTTGAATTACTAAACTCATGACCGAGAGCCAAAAAACATACACGACAGACGACGCAGCCAACAGCTCGCGCGCGTGCGCATTAAAAAATGCATACACATGACGCGACACGCGAGCAGCTCTGAGAGAGAAACCAAGCAGCGTGAGTAATTCGGGGAGGAAATTCAGTGTGTATTCATTTTTCGTTGGGGTAGGACGTGCTAGTGGACTGCGCGCGTATTTCGCGCGCCACCGGGAAATTACGCGTTTCGGTGATTAGCGCTCGGTTTTTTTTGGAGTTTTACTGTCTCAAATTAAACTTAATTAATTAATTAGATTAAATTAAATAAAATTAAAATTTATTCATCAATTTAATGCAATTAAAATTTTTACATTTATTTTGTTATGACTGTGGAAAAAATGAAATAATTTTTTTTTTTATTGAGTCTTAGCACCTTTTGACAATTTTTTCTTCCTGGAGGGCCGCAACTGTTTCCTTTTGTGCTCCAAGAGTATTGAAAATTGATCTTAATTAAGTCCTTGCTGAATCATTTCACCAGATCCATAGGTAGGTAGGTAGGTAGGTCCATTCTTCTCCATTAATAAAGTAAGAACTTCTGACTGTTTTTCATTATTTACGAGTATTTTTAATTTGTTTTATTTTTAGTTTATTTTTTTAACGACTTGAATTACTAAACTCATGACCGAGAGCCAAAAAACATACACGACAGACGACGCAGCCAACAGCTCGCGCGCGTGCGCATTAAAAAATGCATACACATGACGCGACACGCGAGCAGCTCTGAGAGAGAAACCAAGCAGCGTGAGTAATTCGGGGAGGAAATTCAGTGTGTATTCATTTTTCGTTGGGGTAGGACGTGCCAGTGGACTGCGCGCGTATTTCGCGCGCCACCGGGAAATTACGCGTTTCGGTGATTAGCGCTCGGTTTTTTTTGGAGTTTTACTGTCTCAAATTAAACTTAATTAATTAATTAGATTAAATTAAATAAAATTAAAATTTATTCATCAATTTAATGCAATTAAAATTTTTACATTTATTTTGTTATGACTGTGGAAAAAATGAAATAATTTTTTTTTTTATTGAGTCTTAGCACCTTTTGACAATTTTTTCTTCCTGGAGGGCCGCAACTGTTTCCTTTTGTGCTCCAAGAGTATTGAAAATTGATCTTAATTAAGTCCTTGCTGAATCATTTCACCAGATCCATAGGTAGGTAGGTAGGTAGGTCCATTCTTCTCCATTAATGAAGTAAGAACTTCTGACTGTTTTTCATTATTTACGAGTATTTTTAATTTGTTTTATTTTTAGTTTATTTTTTTAACGACTTGAATTACTAAACTCATGACCGAGAGCCAAAAAACATACACGACAGACGACGCAGCCAACAGCTCGCGCGCGTGCGCATTAAAAAATGCATACACATGACGCGACACGCGAGCAGCTCTGAGAGAGAAACCAAGCAGCGTGAGTAATTCGGGGAGGAAATTCAGTGTGTATTCATTTTTCGTTGGGGTAGGACGTGCCAGTGGACTGCGCGCGTATTTCGCGCGCCACCGGGAAATTACGCGTTTCGGTGATTAGCGCTCGGTTTTTTTTGGAGTTTTACTGTCTCAAATTAAACTTAATTAATTAATTAGATTAAATTAAATAAAATTAAAATTTATTCATCAATTTAATGCAATTAAAATTTTTACATTTATTTTGTTATGACTGTGGAAAAAATGAAATAATTTTTTTTTTTATTGAGTCTTAGCACCTTTTGACAATTTTTTCTTCCTGGAGGGCCGCAACTGTTTCCTTTTGTGCTCCAAGAGTATTGAAAATTGATCTTAATTAAGTCCTTGCTGAATCATTTCACCAGATCCATAGGTAGGTAGGTAGGTAGGTCCATTCTTCTCCATTAATAAAGTAAGAACTTCTGACTGTTTTTCATTATTTACGAGTATTTTTAATTTGTTTTATTTTTAGTTTATTTTTTTAACGACTTGAATTACTAAACTCATGACCGAGAGCCAAAAAACATACACGACAGACGACGCAGCCAACAGCTCGCGCGCGTGCGCATTAAAAAATGCATACACATGACGCGACACGCGAGCAGCTCTGAGAGAGAAACCAAGCAGCGTGAGTAATTCGGGGAGGAAATTCAGTGTGTATTCATTTTTCGTTGGGGTAGGACGTGCCAGTGGACTGCGCGCGTATTTCGCGCGCCACCGGGAAATTACGCGTTTCGGTGATTAGCGCTCGGTTTTTTTTGGAGTTTTACTGTCTCAAATTAAACTTAATTAATTAATTAGATTAAATTAAATAAAATTAAAATTTATTCATCAATTTAATGCAATTAAAATTTTTACATTTATTTTGTTATGACTGTGGAAAAAATGAAATAATTTTTTTTTTTATTGAGTCTTAGCACCTTTTGACAATTTTTTCTTCCTGGAGGGCCGCAACTGTTTCCTTTTGTGCTCCAAGAGTATTGAAAATTGATCTTAATTAAGTCCTTGCTGAATCATTTCACCAGATCCATAGGTAGGTAGGTAGGTAGGTCCATTCTTCTCCATTAATGAAGTAAGAACTTCTGACTGTTTTTCATTATTTACGAGTATTTTTAATTTGTTTTATTTTTAGTTTATTTTTTTAACGACTTGAATTACTAAACTCATGACCGAGAGCCAAAAAACATACACGACAGACGACGCAGCCAACAGCTCGCGCGCGTGCGCATTAAAAAATGCATACACATGACGCGACACGCGAGCAGCTCTGAGAGAGAAACCAAGCAGGGTGAGTAATTCGGGGAGGAAATTCAGTGTGTATTCATTTTTCGTTGGGGTAGGACGTGCCAGCGGACTGCGCGCGTATTTCGCGCGCCACCGGGAAATTACGCGTTTCGGTGATTAGCGCTCGGTTTTTTTTGGAGTTTTACTGTCTCAAATTAAACTTAATTAATTAATTAGATTAAATTAAATAAAATTAAAATTTATTCATCAATTTAATGCAATTAAAATTTTTACATTTATTTTGTTATGACTGTGGAAAAAATGAAATAATTTTTTTTTTATTGAGTCTTAGCACCTTTTGACAATTTTTTCTTCCTGGAGGGCCGCAACTGTTTCCTTTTGTGCTCCAAGAGTATTGAAAATTGATCTTAATTAAGTCCTTGCTGAATCATTTCACCAGATCCATAGGTAGGTAGGTAGGTAGGTCCATTCTTCTCCATTAATGAAGTAAGAACTTCTGACTGTTTTTCATTATTTACGAGTATTTTTAATTTGTTTTATTTTTAGTTTATTTTTTTAACGACTTGAATTACTAAACTCATGACCGAGAGCCAAAAAACATACACGACAGACGACGCAGCCAACAGCTCGCGCGCGTGCGCATTAAAAAATGCATACACATGACGCGACACGCGAGCAGCTCTGAGAGAGAAACCAAGCAGCGTGAGTAATTCGGGGAGGAAATTCAGTGTGTATTCATTTTTCGTTGGGGTAGGACGTGCCAGTGGACTGCGCGCGTATTTCGCGCGCCACCGGGAAATTACGCGTTTCGGTGATTAGCGTTCGGTTTTTTTTGGAGTTTTACTGTCTCAAATTAAACTTAATTAATTAATTAGATTAAATTAAATAAAATTAAAATTTATTCATCAATTTAATGCAATTAAAATTTTTACATTTATTTTGTTATGACTGTGGAAAAAATGAAATAATTTTTTTTTTATTGAGTCTTAGCACCTTTTGACAATTTTTTCTTCCTGGAGGGCCGCAACTGTTTCCTTTTGTGCTCCAAGAGTATTGAAAATTGATCTTAATTAAGTCCTTGCTGAATCATTTCACCAGATCCATAGGTAGGTAGGTAGGTAGGTCCATTCTTCTCCATTAATGAAGTAAGAACTTCTGACTGTTTTTCATTATTTACGAGTATTTTTAATTTGTTTTATTTTTAGTTTATTTTTTTAACGACTTGAATTACTAAACTCATGACCGAGAGCCAAAAAACATACACGACAGACGACGCAGCCAACAGCTCGCGCGCGTGCGCATTAAAAAATGCATACACATGACGCGACACGCGAGCAGCTCTGAGAGAGAAACCAAGCAGGGTGAGTAATTCGGGGAGGAAATTCAGTGTGTATTCATTTTTCGTTGGGGTAGGACGTGCCAGCGGACTGCGCGCGTATTTCGCGCGCCACCGGGAAATTGCGCGTTTCGGTGATTAGCGCTCGGTTTTTTTTGGAGTTTTACTGTCTCAAATTAAACTTAATTAATTAATTAGATTAAATTAAATAAAATTAAAATTTATTTATCAATTTAATGCAATTAAAATTTTTACATTTATTTTGTTATGACTGTGGAAAAAATGAAATAATTTTTTTTTTATTGAGTCTTAGCACCTTTTGACAATTTTTTCTTCCTGGAGGGCCGCAACTGTTTCCTTTTGTGCTCCAAGAGTATTGAAAATTGATCTTAATTAAGTCCTTGCTGAATCATTTCACCAGATCCATAGGTAGGTAGGTAGGTAGGTCCATTCTTCTCCATTAATGAAGTAAGAACTTCTGACTGTTTTTCATTATTTACGAGTATTTTTAATTTGTTTTATTTTTAGTTTATTTTTTTAACGACTTGAATTACGAAACTCATGACCGAGAGCCAAAAAACATACACGACAGACGACGCAGCCAACAGCTCGCGCGCGTGCGCATTAAAAAATGCATACACATGACGCGACACGCGAGCAGCTCTGAGAGAGAAACCAAGCAGCGTGAGTAATTCGGGGAGGAAATTCAGTGTGTATTCATTTTTCGTTGGGGTAGGACGTGCCAGTGGACTGCGCGCGTATTTCGCGCGCCACCGGGAAATTACGCGTTTCGGTGATTAGCGCTCGGTTTTTTTTGGAGTTTTACTGTCTCAAATTAAACTTAATTAATTAATTAGATTAAATTAAATAAAATTAAAATTTATTCATAAATTTAATGCAATTAAAATTTTTACATTTATTTTGTTATGACTGTGGAAAAAATGAAATAATTTTTTTTTTTATTGAGTCTTAGCACCTTTTGACAATTTTTTCTTCCTGGAGGGCCGCAACTGTTTCCTTTTGTGCTCCAAGAGTATTGAAAATTGATCTTAATTAAGTCCTTGCTGAATCATTTCACCAGATCCATAGGTAGGTAGGTAGGTAGGTCCATTCTTCTCCATTAATGAAGTAAGAACTTCTGACTGTTTTTCATTATTTACGAGTATTTTTAATTTGTTTTATTTTTAGTTTATTTTTTTAACGACTTGAATTACTAAACTCATGACCGAGAGCCAAAAAACATACACGACAGACGACGCAGCCAACAGCTCGCGCGCGTGCGCATTAAAAAATGCATACACATGACGCGACACGCGAGCAGCTCTGAGAGAGAAACCAAGCAGCGTGAGTAATTCGGGGAGGAAATTCAGTGTGTATTCATTTTTCGTTGGGGTAGGACGTGCCAGTGGACTGCGCGCGTATTTCGCGCGCCACCGGGAAATTACGCGTTTCGGTGATTAGCGCTCGGTTTTTTTTGGAGTTTTACTGTCTCAAATTAAACTTAATTAATTAATTAGATTAAATTAAATAAAATTAAAATTTATTCATCAATTTAATGCAATTAAAATTTTTACATTTATTTTGTTATGACTGTGGAAAAAATGAAATATTTTTTTTTTTATTGAGTCTTAGCACCTTTTGACAATTTTTTCTTCCTGGAGGGCCGCAACTGTTTCCTTTTGTGCTCCAAGAGTATTGAAAATTGATCTTAATTAAGTCCTTGCTGAATCATTTCACCAGATCCATAGGTAGGTAGGTAGGTAGGTCCATTCTTCTCCATTAATGAAGTAAGAACTTCTGACTGTTTTTCATTATTTACGAGTATTTTTAATTTGTTTTATTTTTAGTTTATTTTTTTAACGACTTGAATTACTGAACTCATGACCGAGAGCCAAAAAACATACACGACAGACGACGCAGCCAACAGCTCGCGCGCGTGCGCATTAAAAAATGCATACACATGACGCGACACGCGAGCAGCTCTGAGAGAGAAACCAAGCAGCGTGAGTAATTCGGGGAGGAAATTCAGTGTGTATTCATTTTTCGTTGGGGTAGGACGTGCCAGTGGACTGCGCGCGTATTTCGCGCGCCACCGGGAAATTACGCGTTTCGGTGATTAGCGCTCGGTTTTTTTTTGGAGTTTTACTGTCTCAAATTAAACTTAATTAATTAATTAGATTAAATTAAATAAAATTAAAATTTATTCATCAATTTAATGCAATTAAAATTTTTACATTTATTTTGTTATGACTGTGGAAAAAATGAAATAATTTTTTTTTTTATTGAGTCTTAGCACCTTTTGACAATTTTTTCTTCCTGGAGGGCCGCAACTGTTTCCTTTTGTGCTCCAAGAGTATTGAAAATTGATCTTAATTAAGTCCTTGCTGAATCATTTCACCAGATCCATAGGTAGGTAGGTAGGTAGGTCCATTCTTCTCCATTAATGAAGTAAGAACTTCTGACTGTTTTTCATTATTTACGAGTATTTTTAATTTGTTTTATTTTTAGTTTATTTTTTTAACGACTTGAATTACTAAACTCATGACCGAGAGCCAAAAAACATACACGACAGACGACGCAGCCAACAGCTCGCGCGCGTGCGCATTAAAAAATGCATACACATGACGCGACACGCGAGCAGCTCTGAGAGAGAAACCAAGCAGCGTGAGTAATTCGGGGAGGAAATTCAGTGTGTATTCATTTTTCGTTGGGGTAGGACGTGCCAGTGGACTGCGCGCGTATTTCGCGCGCCACCGGGAAATTACGCGTTTCGGTGATTAGTATTGAAAATTGATCTTAATTAAGTCCTTGCTGAATCATTTCACCAGATCCATAGGTAGGTAGGTAGGTAGGTCCATTCTTCTCCATTAATGAAGTAAGAACTTCTGACTGTTTTTCATTATTTACGAGTATTTTTAATTTGTTTTATTTTTAGTTTATTTTTTTAACGACTTGAATTACTAAACTCATGACCGAGAGCCAAAAAACATACACGACAGACGACGCAGCCAACAGCTCGCGCGCGTGCGCATTAAAAAATGCATACACATGACGCGACACGCGAGCAGCTCTGAGAGAGAAACCAAGCAGCGTGAGTAATTCGGGGAGGAAATTCAGTGTGTATTCATTTTTCGTTGGGGTAGGACGTGCCAGTGGACTGCGCGCGTATTTCGCGCGCCACCGGGAAATTACGCGTTTCGGTGATTAGCGCTCGGTTTTTTTTTGGAGTTTTACTGTCTCAAATTAAACTTAATTAATTAATTAGATTAAATTAAATAAAATTAAAATTTATTCATCAATTTAATGCAATTAAAATTTTTACATTTATTTTGTTATGACTGTGGAAAAAATGAAATAATTTTTTTTTTATTGAGTCTTAGCACCTTTTGACAATTTTTTCTTCCTGGAGGGCCGCAACTGTTTCCTTTTGTGCTCCAAGAGTATTGAAAATTGATCTTAATTAAGTCCTTGCTGAATCATTTCACCAGATCCATAGGTAGGTAGGTAGGTAGGTCCATTCTTCTCCATTAATGAAGTAAGAACTTCTGACTGTTTTTCATTATTTACGAGTATTTTTAATTTGTTTTATTTTTAGTTTATTTTTTTTAACGACTTGAATTACTAAACTCATGACCGAGAGCCAAAAAACATACACGACAGACGACGCAGCCAACAGCTCGCGCGCGTGCGCATTAAAAAATGCATACACATGACGCGACACGCGAGCAGCTCTGAGAGAGAAACCAAGCAGCGTGAGTAATTCGGGGAGGAAATTCAGTGTGTATTCATTTTTCGTTGGGGTAGGACGTGCCAGTGGACTGCGCGCGTATTTCGCGCGCCACCGGGAAATTACGCGTTTCGGTGATTAGCGCTCGGTTTTTTTTTGGAGTTTTACTGTCTCAAATTAAACTTAATTAATTAATTAGATTAAATTAAATAAAATTAAAATTTATTCATCAATTTAATGCAATTAAAATTTTTACATTTATTTTGTTATGACTGTGGAAAAAATGAAATAATTTTTTTTTTATAGAGTCTTAGCACCTTTTGACAATTTTTTCTTCCTGGAGGGCCGCAACTGTTTCCTTTTGTGCTCCAAGAGTATTGAAAATTGATCTTAATTAAGTCCTTGCTGAATCATTTCACCAGATCCATAGGTAGGTAGGTAGGTAGGTCCATTCTTCTCCATTAATGAAGTAAGAACTTCTGACTGTTTTTCATTATTTACGAGTATTTTTAATTTGTTTTATTTTTAGTTTATTTTTTTAACGACTTGAATTACTAAACTCATGACCGAGAGCCAAAAAACATACACGACAGACGACGCAGCCAACAGCTCGCGCGCGTGCGCATTAAAAAATGCATACACATGACGCGACACGCGAGCAGCTCTGAGAGAGAAACCAAGCAGCGTGAGTAATTCGGGGAGGAAATTCAGTGTGTATTCATTTTTCGTTGGGGTAGGACGTGCCAGTGGACTGCGCGCGTATTTCGCGCGCCACCGGGAAATTACGCGTTTCGGTGATTAGCGCTCGGTTTTTTTTGGAGTTTTACTGTCTCAAATTAAACTTAATTAATTAATTAGATTAAATTAAATAAAATTAAAATTTATTCATAAATTTAATGCAATTAAAATTTTTACATTTATTTTGTTATGACTGTGGAAAAAATGAAATAATTTTTTTTTTATAGAGTCTTAGCACCTTTTGACAATTTTTTCTTCCTGGAGGGCCGCAACTGTTTCCTTTTGTGCTCCAAGAGTATTGAAAATTGATCTTAATTAAGTCCTTGCTGAATCATTTCACCAGATCCATAGGTAGGTAGGTAGGTAGGTCCATTCTTCTCCATTAATGAAGTAAGAACTTCTGACTGTTTTTCATTATTTACGAGTATTTTTAATTTGTTTTATTTTTAGTTTATTTTTTTAACGACTTGAATTACTAAACTCATGACCGAGAGCCAAAAAACATACACGACAGACGACGCAGCCAACAGCTCGCGCGCGTGCGCATTAAAAAATGCATACACATGACGCGACACGCGAGCAGCTCTGAGAGAGAAACCAAGCAGCGTGAGTAATTCGGGGAGGAAATTCAGTGTGTATTCATTTTTCGTTGGGGTAGGACGTGCCACTGGACTGCGCGCGTATTTCGCGCGCCACCGGGAAATTACGCGTTTCGGTGATTAGTATTGAAAGCCAAAAAACATACACGACAGACGACGCAGCCAACAGCTCGCGCGCGTGCTCATTAAAAAATGCATACACATGACGCGACACGCGAGCAGCTCTGAGAGAGAAACCAAGCAGCGTGAGTAATTCGGGGAGGAAATTCAGTGTGTATTCATTTTTCGTTGGGGTAGGACGTGCCAGTGGACTGCGCGCGTATTTCGCGCGCCACCGGGAAATTACGCGTTTCGGTGATTAGCGCTCGGTTTTTTTTTTGGAGTTTTACTGTCTCAAATTAAACTTAATTAATTAATTAGATTAAATTAAATAAAATTAAAATTTATTCATCAATTTAATGCAATTAAAATTTTTACATTTATTTTGTTATGACTGTGGAAAAAATGAAATAATTTTTTTTTTTATTGAGTCTTAGCACCTTTTGACAATTTTTTCTTCCTGGAGGGCCGCAACTGTTTCCTTTTGTGCTCCAAGAGTATTGAAAATTGATCTTAATTAAGTCCTTGCTGAATCATTTCACCAGATCCATAGGTAGGTAGGTAGGTAGGTCCATTCTTCTCCATTAATGAAGTAAGAACTTCTGACTGTTTTTCATTATTTACGAGTATTTTTAATTTGTTTTATTTTTAGTTTATTTTTTTAACGACTTGAATTACTAAACTCATGACCGAGAGCCAAAAAACATACACGACAGACGACGCAGCCAACAGCTCGCGCGCGTGCGCATTAAAAAATGCATACACATGACGCGACACGCGAGCAGCTCTGAGAGAGAAACCAAGCAGCGTGAGTAATTCGGGGAGGAAATACAGTGTGTATTCATTTTTCGTTGGGGTAGGACGTGCCAGTGGACTGCGCGCGTATTTCGCGCGCCACCGGGAAATTACGCGTTTCGGTGATTAGCGCTCGGTTTTTTTTTGGAGTTTTACTGTCTCAAATTAAACTTAATTAATTAATTAGATTAAATTAAATAAAATTAAAATTTATTCATCAATTTAATGCAATTAAAATTTTTACATTTATTTTGTTATGACTGTGGAAAAAATGAAATAATTTTTTTTTTATAGAGTCTTAGCACCTTTTGACAATTTTTTCTTCCTGGAGGGCCGCAACTGTTTCCTTTTGTGCTCCAAGAGTATTGAAAATTGATCTTAATTAAGTCCTTGCTGAATCATTTCACCAGATCCATAGGTAGGTAGGTAGGTAGGTCCATTCTTCTCCATTAATGAAGTAAGAACTTCTGACTGTTTTTCATTATTTACGAGTATTTTTAATTTGTTTTATTTTTAGTTTATTTTTTTAACGACTTGAATTACTAAACTCATGACCGAGAGCCAAAAAACATACACGACAGACGACGCAGCCAACAGCTCGCGCGCGTGCGCATTAAAAAATGCATACACATGACGCGATACGCGAGCAGCTCTGAGAGAGAAACCAAGCAGCGTGAGTAATTCGGGGAGGAAATTCAGTGTGTATTCATTTTTCGTTGGGGTAGGACGTGCCAGTGGACTGCGCGCGTATTTCGCGCGCCACCGGGAAATTACGCGTTTCGGTGATTAGTATTGAAAGCCAAAAAACATACACGACAGACGACGCAGCCAACAGCTCGCGCGCGTGCGCATTAAAAAATGCATACACATGACGCGACACGCGAGCAGCTCTGAGAGAGAAACCAAGCAGCGTGAGTAATTCGGGGAGGAAATTCAGTGTGTATTCATTTTTCGTTGGGGTAGGACGTGCCAGTGGACTGCGCGCGTATTTCGCGCGCCACCGGGAAATTACGCGTTTCGGTGATTAGCGCTCGGTTTTTTTTGGAGTTTTACTGTCTCAAATTAAACTTAATTAATTAATTAGATTAAATTAAATAAAATTAAAATTTATTCATCAATTTAATGCAATTAAAATTTTTACATTTATTTTGTTATGACTGTGGAAAAAATGAAATAATTTTTTTTTTATTGAGTCTTAGCACCTTTTGACAATTTTTTCTTCCTGGAGGGCCGCAACTGTTTCCTTTTGTGCTCCAAGAGTATTGAAAATTGATCTTAATTAAGTCCTTGCTGAATCATTTCACCAGATCCATAGGTAGGTAGGTAGGTAGGTCCATTCTTCTCCATTAATGAAGTAAGAACTTCTGACTGTTTTTCATTATTTACGAGTATTTTTAATTTGTTTTATTTTTAGTTTATTTTTTTAACGACTTGAATTACTAAACTCATGACCGAGAGCCAAAAAACATACACGACAGACGACGCAGCCAACAGCTCGCGCGCGTGCGCATTAAAAAATGCATACACATGACGCGACACGCGAGCAGCTCTGAGAGAGAAACCAAGCAGCGTGAGTAATTCGGGGAGGAAATTCAGTGTGTATTCATTTTTCGTTGGGGTAGGACGTGCCAGTGGACTGCGCGCGTATTTCGCGCGCCACCGGGAAATTACGCGTTTCGGTGATTAGCGCTCGGTTTTTTTTTGGAGTTTTACTGTCTCAAATTAAACTTAATTAATTAATTAGATTAAATTAAATAAAATTAAAATTTATTCATCAATTTAATGCAATTAAAATTTTTACATTTATTTTGTTATGACTGTGGAAAAAATGAAATAATTTTTTTTTTATTGAGTCTTAGCACCTTTTGACAATTTTTTCTACCTGGAGGGCCGCAACTGTTTCCTTTTGTGCTCCAAGAGTATTGAAAATTGATCTTAATTAAGTCCTTGCTGAATCATTTCACCAGATCCATAGGTAGGTAGGTAGGTAGGTCCATTCTTCTCCATTCATGAAGTAAGAACTTCTGACTGTTTTTCATTATTTACGAGTATTTTTAATTTGTTTTATTTTTAGTTTATTTTTTTAACGACTTGAATTACTAAACTCATGACCGAGAGCCAAAAAACATACACGACAGACGACGCAGCCAACAGCTCGCGCGCGTGCGCATTAAAAAATGCATACACATGACGCGACACGCGAGCAGCTCTGAGAGAGAAACCAAGCAGCGTGAGTAATTCGGGGAGGAAATTCAGTGTGTATTCATTTTTCGTTGGGGTAGGACGTGCCAGTGGACTGCGCGCGTATTTCGCGCGCCACCGGGAAATTACGCGTTTCGGTGATTAGCGCTCGGTTTTTTTTTGGAGTTTTACTGTCTCAAATTAAACTTAATTAATTAATTAGATTAAATTAAATAAAATTAAAATTTATTCATCAATTTAATGCAATTAAAATTTTTACATTTATTTTGTTATGACTGTGGAAAAAATGAAATAATTTTTTTTTTATTGAGTCTTAGCACCTTTTGACAATTTTTTCTTCCTGGAGGGCCGCAACTGTTTCCTTTTGTGCTCCAAGAGTATTGAAAATTGATCTTAATTAAGTCCTTGCTGAATCATTTCACCAGATCCATAGGTAGGTAGGTAGGTAGGTCCATTCTTCTCCATTAATGAAGTAAGAACTTCTGACTGTTTTTCATTATTTACGAGTATTTTTAATTTGTTTTATTTTTAGTTTATTTTTTTAACGACTTGAATTACTAAACTCATGACCGAGAGCCAAAAAACATACACGACAGACGACGCAGCCAACAGCTCGCGCGCGTGCGCATTAAAAAATGCATACACATGACGCGACACGCGAGCAGCTCTGAGAGAGAAACCAAGCAGCGTGAGTAATTCGGGGAGGAAATTCAGTGTGTATTCATTTTTCGTTGGGGTAGGACGTGCCAGTGGACTGCGCGCGTATTTCGCGCGCCACCGGGAAATTACGCGTTTCGGTGATTAGCGCTCGGTTTTTTTTTGGAGTTTTACTGTCTCAAATTAAACTTAATTAATTAATTAGATTAAATTAAATAAAATTAAAATTTATTCATCAATTTAATGCAATTAAAATTTTTACATTTATTTTGTTATGACTGTGGAAAAAATGAAATAATTTTTTTTTTATTGAGTCTTAGCACCTTTTGACAATTTTTTCTTCCTGGAGGGCCGCAACTGTTTCCTTTTGTGCTCCAAGAGTATTGAAAATTGATCTTAATTAAGTCCTTGCTGAATCATTTCACCAGATCCATAGGTAGGTAGGTAGGTAGGTCCATTCTTCTCCATTAATGAAGTAAGAACTTCTGACTGTTTTTCATTATTTACGAGTATTTTTAATTTGTTTTATTTTTAGTTTATTTTTTTAACGACTTGAATTACTAAACTCATGACCGAGAGCCAAAAAACATACACGACAGACGACGCAGCCAACAGCTCGCGCGCGTGCGCATTAAAAAATGCATACACATGACGCGACACGCGAGCAGCTCTGAGAGAGAAACCAAGCAGCGTGAGTAATTCGGGGAGGAAATTCAGTGTGTATTCATTTTTCGTTGGGGTAGGACGTGCCAGTGGACTGCGCGCGTATTTCGCGCGCCACCGGGAAATTACGCGTTTCGGTGATTAGCGCTCGGTTTTTTTTTGGAGTTTTACTGTCTCAAATTAAACTTAATTAATTAATTAGATTAAATTAAATAAAATTAAAATTTATTCATCAATTTAATGCAATTAAAATTTTTACATTTATTTTGTTATGACTGTGGAAAAAATGAAATAATTTTTTTTTTTATTGAGTCTTAGCACCTGTTGACAATTTTTTCTTCCTGGAGGGCCGCAACTGTTTCCTTTTGTGCTCCAAGAGTATTGAAAATTGATCTTAATTAAGTCCTTGCTGAATCATTTCACCAGATCCATAGGTAGGTAGGTAGGTAGGTCCATTCTTCTCCATTAATGAAGTAAGAACTTCTGACTGTTTTTCATTATTTACGAGTATTTTTAATTTGTTTTATTTTTAGTTTATTTTTTTAACGACTTGAATTACTAAACTCATGACCGAGAGCCAAAAAACATACACGACAGACGACGCAGCCAACAGCTCGCGCGCGTGCGCATTAAAAAATGCATACACATGACGCGACACGCGAGCAGCTCTGAGAGAGAAACCAAGCAGCGTGAGTAATTCGGGGAGGAAATTCAGTGTGTATTCATTTTTCGTTGGGGTAGGACGTGCCAGTGGACTGCGCGCGTATTTCGCGCGCCACCGGGAAATTACGCGTTTCGGTGATTAGCGCTCGGTTTTTTTTTGGAGTTTTACTGTCTCAAATTAAACTTAATTAATTAATTAGATTAAATTAAATAAAATTAAAATTTATTCATCAATTTAATGCAATTAAAATTTTTACATTTATTTTGTTATGACTGTGGAAAAAATGAAATAATTTTTTTTTTATTGAGTCTTAGCACCTTTTGACAATTTTTTCTTCCTGGAGGGCCGCAACTGTTTCCTTTTGTGCTCCAAGAGTATTGAAAATTGATCTTAATTAAGTCCTTGCTGAATCATTTCACCAGATCCATAGGTAGGTAGGTAGGTAGGTCCATTCTTCTCCATTAATGAAGTAAGAACTTCTGACTGTTTTTCATTATTTACGAGTATTTTTAATTTGTTTTATTTTTAGTTTATTTTTTTAACGACTTGAATTACTAAACTCATGACCGAGAGCCAAAAAACATACACGACAGACGACGCAGCCAACAGCTCGCGCGCGTGCACATTAAAAAATGCATACACATGACGCGACACGCGAGCAGCTCTGAGAGAGAAACCAAGCAGCGTGAGTAATTCTGGGAGGAAATTCAGTGTGTATTCATTTTTCGTTGGGGTAGGACGTGCCAGTGGACTGCGCGCGTATTTCGCGCGCCACCGGGAAATTACGCGTTTCGGTGATTAGCGCTCGGTTTTTTTTTGGAGTTTTACTGTCTCAAATTAAACTTAATTAATTAATTAGATTAAATTAAATAAAATTAAAATTTATTCATCAATTTAATGCAATTAAAATTTTTACATTTATTTTGTTATGACTGTGGAAAAAATGAAATATTTTTTTTTTTATTGAGTCTTAGCACCTTTTGACAATTTTTTCTTCCTGGAGGGCCGCAACTGTTTCCTTTTGTGCTCCAAGAGTATTGAAAATTGATCTTAATTAAGTCCTTGCTGAATCATTTCACCAGATCCATAGGTAGGTAGGTAGGTAGGTCCATTCTTCTCCATTAATGAAGTAAGAACTTCTGACTGTTTTTCATTATTTACGAGTATTTTTAATTTGTTTTATTTTTAGTTTATTTTTTTAACGACTTGAATTACTAAACTCATGACCGAGAGCCAAAAAACATACACGACAGACGACGCAGCCAACAGCTCGCGCGCGTGCGCATTACAAAATGCATACACATGACGCGACACGCGAGCAGCTCTGAGAGAGAAACCAAGCAGCGTGAGTAATTCGGGGAGGAAATTCAGTGTGTATTCATTTTTCGTTGGGGTAGGACGTGCCAGTGGACTGCGCGCGTATTTCGCGCGCCACCGGGAAATTACGCGTTTCGGTGATTAGCGCTCGGTTTTTTTTTGGAGTTTTACTGTCTCAAATTAAACTTAATTAATTAATTAGATTAAATTAAATAAAATTAAAATTTATTCATCAATTTAATGCAATTAAAATTTTTACATTTATTTTGTTATGACTGTGGAAAAAATGAAATAATTTTTTTTTTTATTGAGTCTTAGCACCTGTTGACAATTTTTTCTTCCTGGAGGGCCGCAACTGTTTCCTTTTGTGCTCCAAGAGTATTGAAAATTGATCTTAATTAAGTCCTTGCTGAATCATTTCACCAGATCCATAGGTAGGTAGGTAGGTAGGTCCATTCTTCTCCATTAATGAAGTAAGAACTTCTGACTGTTTTTCATTATTTACGAGTATTTTTAATTTGTTTTATTTTTAGTTTATTTTTTTTAACGACTTGAATTACTAAACTCATGACCGAGAGCCAAAAAACATACACGACAGACGACGCAGCCAACAGCTCGCGCGCGTGCGCATTAAAAAATGCATACACATGACGCGACACGCGAGCAGCTCTGAGAGAGAAACCAAGCAGCGTGAGTAATTCGGGGAGGAAATTCAGTGTGTATTCATTTTTCGTTGGGGTAGGACGTGCCAGTGGACTGCGCGCGTATTTCGCGCGCCACCGGGAAATTACGCGTTTCGGTGATTAGCGCTCGGTTTTTTTTTGGAGTTTTACTGTCTCAAATTAAACTTAATTAATTAATTAGATTAAATTAAATAAAATTAAAATTTATTCATCAATTTAATGCAATTAAAATTTTTACATTTATTTTGTTATGACTGTGGAAAAAATGAAATAATTTTTTTTTTTATTGAGTCTTAGCACCTGTTGACAATTTTTTCTTCCTGGAGGGCCGCAACTGTTTCCTTTTGTGCTCCAAGAGTATTGAAAATTGATCTTAATTAAGTCCTTGCTGAATCATTTCACCAGATCCATAGGTAGGTAGGTAGGTAGGTCCATTCTTCTCCATTAATAAAGTAAGAACTTCTGACTGTTTTTCATTATTTACGAGTATTTTTAATTTGTTTTATTT
This sequence comes from Portevinia maculata, assembly GCA_949715645.1. Taxonomy (NCBI): domain Eukaryota; kingdom Metazoa; phylum Arthropoda; class Insecta; order Diptera; family Syrphidae; genus Portevinia; species Portevinia maculata. The sequence continues at coordinate 55,669 of CATIYB010000023.1, read as the reverse complement.
TTAGTTTATTTTTTTAACGACTTGAATTACTAAACTCATGACCGAGAGCCAAAAAACATACACGACAGACGACGCAGCCAACAGCTCGCGCGCGTGCACATTAAAAAATGCATACACATGACGCGACACGCGAGCAGCTCTGAGAGAGAAACCAAGCAGCGTGAGTAATTCGGGGAGGAAATTCAGTGTGTATTCATTTTTCGTTGGGGTAGGACGTGCCAGTGGACTGCGCGCGTATTTCGCGCGCCACCGGGAAATTACGCGTTTCGGTGATTAGCGCTCGGTTTTTTTTTGGAGTTTTACTGTCTCAAATTAAACTTAATTAATTAATTAGATTAAATTAAATAAAATTAAAATTTATTCATCAATTTAATGCAATTAAAATTTTTACATTTATTTTGTTATGACTGTGGAAAAAATGAAATAATTTTTTTTTTTATTGAGTCTTAGCACCTGTTGACAATTTTTTCTTCCTGGAGGGCCGCAACTGTTTCCTTTTGTGCTCCAAGAGTATTGAAAATTGATCTTAATTAAGTCCTTGCTGAATCATTTCACCAGATCCATAGGTAGGTAGGTAGGTAGGTCCATTCTTCTCCATTAATGAAGTAAGAACTTCTGACTGTTTTTCATTATTTACGAGTATTTTTAATTTGTTTTATTTTTAGTTTATTTTTTTAACGACTTGAATTACTAAACTCATGACCGAGAGCCAAAAAACATACACGACAGACGACGCAGCCAACAGCTCGCGCGCGTGCGCATTAAAAAATGCATACACATGACGCGACACGCGAGCAGCTCTGAGAGAGAAACCAAGCAGCGTGAGTAATTCGGGGAGGAAATTCAGTGTGTATTCATTTTTCGTTGGGGTAGGACGTGCCAGTGGACTGCGCGCGTATTTCGCGCGCCACCGGGAAATTACGCGTTTCGGTGATTAGCGCTCGGTTTTTTTTTGGAGTTTTACTGTCTCAAATTAAACTTAATTAATTAATTAGATTAAATTAAATAAAATTAAAATTTATTCATCAATTTAATGCAATTAAAATTTTTACATTTATTTTGTTATGACTGTGGAAAAAATGAAATAATTTTTTTTTATTGAGTCTTAGCACCTTTTGACAATTTTTTCTTCCTGGAGGGCCGCAACTGTTTCCTTTTGTGCTCCAAGAGTATTGAAAATTGATCTTAATTAAGTCCTTGCTGAATCATTTCACCAGATCCATAGGTAGGTAGGTAGGTAGGTCCATTCTTCTCCATTAATGAAGTAAGAACTTCTGACTGTTTTTCATTATTTACGAGTATTTTTAATTTGTTTTATTTTTAGTTTATTTTTTTAACGACTTGAATTACTAAACTCATGACCGAGAGCCAAAAAACATACACGACAGACGACGCAGCCAACAGCTCGCGCGCGTGCACATTAAAAAATGCATACACATGACGCGACACGCGAGCAGCTCTGAGAGAGAAACCAAGCAGCGTGAGTAATTCGGGGAGGAAATTCAGTGTGTATTCATTTTTCGTTGGGGTAGGACGTGCCAGTGGACTGCGCGCGTATTTCGCGCGCCACCGGGAAATTACGCGTTTCGGTGATTAGCGCTCGGTTTTTTTTTGGAGTTTTACTGTCTCAAATTAAACTTAATTAATTAATTAGATTAAATTAAATAAAATTAAAATTTATTCATCAATTTAATGCAATTAAAATTTTTACATTTATTTTGTTATGACTGTGGAAAAAATGAAATAATTTTTTTTTTTATTGAGTCTTAGCACCTGTTGACAATTTTTTCTTCCTGGAGGGCCGCAACTGTTTCCTTTTGTGCTCCAAGAGTATTGAAAATTGATCTTAATTAAGTCCTTGCTGAATCATTTCACCAGATCCATAGGTAGGTAGGTAGGTAGGTCCATTCTTCTCCATTAATGAAGTAAGAACTTCTGACTGTTTTTCATTATTTACGAGTATTTTTAATTTGTTTTATTTTTAGTTTATTTTTTTAACGACTTGAATTACTAAACTCATGACCGAGAGCCAAAAAACATACACGACAGACGACGCAGCCAACAGCTCGCGCGCGTGCGCATTAAAAAATGCATACACATGACGCGACACGCGAGCAGCTCTGAGAGAGAAACCAAGCAGCGTGAGTAATTCGGGGAGGAAATTCAGTGTGTATTCATTTTTCGTTGGGGTAGGACGTGCCAGTGGACTGCGCGCGTATTTCGCGCGCCACCGGGAAATTACGCGTTTCGGTGATTAGCGCTCGGTTTTTTTTTGGAGTTTTACTGTCTCAAATTAAACTTAATTAATTAATTAGATTAAATTAAATAAAATTAAAATTTATTCATCAATTTAATGCAATTAAAATTTTTACATTTATTTTGTTATGACTGTGGAAAAAATGAAATAATTTTTTTTTTTATTGAGTCTTAGCACCTGTTGACAATTTTTTCTTCCTGGAGGGCCGCAACTGTTTCCTTTTGTGCTCCAAGAGTATTGAAAATTGATCTTAATTAAGTCCTTGCTGAATCATTTCACCAGATCCATAGGTAGGTCCATTCTTCTCCATTAATGAAGTAAGAACTTCTGACTGTTTTTCATTATTTACGAGTATTTTTAATTTGTTTTATTTTTAGTTTATTTTTTTAACGACTTGAATTACTAAACTCATGACCGAGAGCCAAAAAACATACACGACAGACGACGCAGCCAACAGCTCGCGCGCGTGCGCATTAAAAAATGCATACACATGACGCGACACGCGAGCAGCTCTGAGAGAGAAACCAAGCAGCGTGAGTAATTCGGGGAGGAAATTCAGTGTGTATTCATTTTTCGTTGGGGTAGGACGTGCCAGTGGACTGCGCGCGTATTTCGCGCGCCACCGGGAAATTACGCGTTTCGGTGATTAGCGCTCGGTTTTTTTTTGGAGTTTTACTGTCTCAAATTAAACTTAATTAATTAATAAGATTAAATTAAATAAAATTAAAATTTATTCATCAATTTAATGCAATTAAAATTTTTACATTTATTTTGTTATGACTGTGGAAAAAATGAAATAATTTTTTTTTTATTGAGTCTTAGCACCTTTTGACAATTTTTTCTTCCTGGAGGGCCGCAACTGTTTCCTTTTGTGCTCCAAGAGTATTGAAAATTGATCTTAATTAAGTCCTTGCTGAATCATTTCACCAGATCCATAGGTAGGTAGGTAGGTAGGTCCATTCTTCTCCATTAATGAAGTAAGAACTTCTGACTGTTTTTCATTATTTACGAGTATTTTTAATTTGTTTTATTTTTAGTTTATTTTTTTAACGACTTGAATTACTAAACTCATGACCGAGAGCCAAAAAACATACACGACAGACGACGCAGCCAACAGCTCGCGCGCGTGCACATTAAAAAATGCATACACATGACGCGACACGCGAGCAGCTCTGAGAGAGAAACCAAGCAGCGTGAGTAATTCGGGGAGGAAATTCAGTGTGTATTCATTTTTCGTTGGGGTAGGACGTGCCAGTGGACTGCGCGCGTATTTCGCGCGCCACCGGGAAATTACGCGTTTCGGTGATTAGCGCTCGGTTTTTTTTTGGAGTTTTACTGTCTCAAATTAAACTTAATTAATTAATTAGATTAAATTAAATAAAATTAAAATTTATTCATCAATTTAATGCAATTAAAATTTTTACATTTATTTTGTTATGACTGTGGAAAAAATGAAATAATTTTTTTTTTTATTGAGTCTTAGCACCTTTTGACAATTTTTTCTTCCTGGAGGGCCGCAACTGTTTCCTTTTGTGCTCCAAGAGTATTGAAAATTGATCTTAATTAAGTCCTTGCTGAATCATTTCACCAGATCCATAGGTAGGTAGGTAGGTAGGTCCATTCTTCTCCATTAATGAAGTAAGAACTTCTGACTGTTTTTCATTATTTACGAGTATTTTTAATTTGTTTTATTTTTAGTTTATTTTTTTAACGACTTGAATTACTAAACTCATGACCGAGAGCCAAAAAACATACACGACAGACGACGCAGCCAACAGCTCGCGCGCGTGCGCATTACAAAATGCATACACATGACGCGACACGCGAGCAGCTCTGAGAGAGAAACCAAGCAGCGTGAGTAATTCGGGGAGGAAATTCAGTGTGTATTCATTTTTCGTTGGGGTAGGACGTGCCAGTGGACTGCGCGCGTATTTCGCGCGCCACCGGGAAATTACGCGTTTCGGTGATTAGCGCTCGGTTTTTTTTTGGAGTTTTACTGTCTCAAATTAAACTTAATTAATTAATTAGATTAAATTAAATAAAATTAAAATTTATTCATCAATTTAATGCAATTAAAATGTTTACATTTATTTTGTTATGACTGTGGAAAAAATGAAATAATTTTTTTTTTTATTGAGTCTTAGCACCTTTTGACAATTTTTTCTTCCTGGAGGGCCGCAACTGTTTCCTTTTGTGCTCCAAGAGTATTGAAAATTGATCTTAATTAAGTCCTTGCTGAATCATTTCACCAGATCCATAGGTAGGTAGGTAGGTAGGTCCATTCTTCTCCATTAATGAAGTAAGAACTTCTGACTGTTTTTCATTATTTACGAGTATTTTTAATTTGTTTTATTTTTAGTTTATTTTTTTAACGACTTGAATTACTAAACTCATGACCGAGAGCCAAAAAACATACACGACAGACGACGCAGCCAACAGCTCGCGCGCGTGCGCATTAAAAAATGCATACACATGACGCGACACGCGAGCAGCTCTAAGAGAGAAACCAAGCAGCGTGAGTAATTCGGGGAGGAAATTCAGTGTGTATTCATTTTTCGTTGGGGTAGGACGTGCCAGTGGACTGCGCGCGTATTTCGCGCGCCACCGGGAAATTACGCGTTTCGGTGATTAGCGCTCGGTTTTTTTTTGGAGTTTTACTGTCTCAAATTAAACTTAATTAATTAATTAGATTAAATTAAATAAAATTAAAATTTATTCATCAATTTAATGCAATTAAAATTTTTACATTTATTTTGTTATGACTGTGGAAAAAATGAAATAATTTTTTTTTTTATTGAGTCTTAGCACCTTTTGACAATTTTTTCTTCCTGGAGGGCCGCAACTGTTTCCTTTTGTGCTCCAAGAGTATTGAAAATTGATCTTAATTAAGTCCTTGCTGAATCATTTCACCAGATCCATAGGTAGGTAGGTCCATTCTTCTCCATTAATGAAGTAAGAACTTCTGACTGTTTTTCATTATTTACGAGTATTTTTAATTTGTTTTATTTTTAGTTTATTTTTTTAACGACTTGAATTACTAAACTCATGACCGAGAGCCAAAAAATATACACGACAGACGACGCAGCCAACAGCTCGCGCGCGTGCGCATTAAAAAATGCATACACATGACGCGACACGCGAGCAGCTCTGAGAGAGAAACCAAGCAGCGTGAGTAATTCGGGGAGGAAATTCAGTGTGTATTCATTTTTCGTTGGGGTAGGACGTGCCAGTGGACTGCGCGCGTATTTCGCGCGCCACCGGGAAATTACGCGTTTCGGTGATTAGCGCTCGGTTTTTTTTTGGAGTTTTACTGTCTCAAATTAAACTTAATTAATTAATTAGATTAAATTAAATAAAATTAAAATTTATTCATCAATTTAATGCAATTAAAATTTTTACATTTATTTTGTTATGACTGTGGAAAAAATGAAATAATTTTTTTTTTATTGAGTCTTAGCACCTTTTGACAATTTTTTCTTCCTGGAGGGCCGCAACTGTTTCCTTTTGTGCTCCAAGAGTATTGAAAATTGATCTTAATTAAGTCCTTGCTGAATCATTTCACCAGATCCATAGGTAGGTAGGTAGGTAGGTCCATTCTTCTCCATTAATGAAGTAAGAACTTCTGACTGTTTTTCATTATTTACGAGTATTTTTAATTTGTTTTATTTTTAGTTTATTTTTTTAACGACTTGAATTACTAAACTCATGACCGAGAGCCAAAAAACATACACGACAGACGACGCAGCCAACAGCTCGCGCGCGTGCGCATTAAAAAATGCATACACATGACGCGACACGTGAGCAGCTCTGAGAGAGAAACCAAGCAGCGTGAGTAATTCGGGGAGGAAATTCAGTGTGTATTCATTTTTCGTTGGGGTAGGACGTGCCAGTGGACTGCGCGCGTATTTCGCGCGCCACCGGGAAATTACGCGTTTCGGTGATTAGCGCTCGGTTTTTTTTTGGAGTTTTACTGTCTCAAATTAAACTTAATTAATTAATTAGATTAAATTAAATAAAATTAAAATTTATTCATCAATTTAATGCAATTAAAATTTTTACATTTATTTTGTTATGACTGTGGAAAAAATGAAATAATTTTTTTTTTTATTGAGTCTTAGCACCTTTTGACAATTTTTTCTTCCTGGAGGGCCGCAACTGTTTTCTTTTGTGCTCCAAGAGTATTGAAAATTGATCTTAATTAAGTCCTTGCTGAATCATTTCACCAGATCCATAGGTAGGTAGGTAGGTTGGTCCATTCTTCTCCATTAATGAAGTAAGAACTTCTGACTGTTTTTCATTATTTACGAGTATTTTTAATTTGTTTTATTTTTAGTTTATTTTTTTAACGACTTGAATTACTAAACTCATGACCGAGAGCCAAAAAACATACACGACAGACGACGCAGCCAACAGCTCGCGCGCGTGCGCATTAAAAAATGCATACACATGACGCGACACGCGAGCAGCTCTGAGAGAGAAACCAAGCAGCGTGAGTAATTCGGGGAGGAAATTCAGTGTGTATTCATTTTTCGTTGGGGTAGGCCGTGCCAGTGGACTGCGCGCGTATTTCGCGCGCCACCGGGAAATTACGCGTTTCGGTGATTAGCGCTCGGTTTTTTTTTGGAGTTTTACTGTCTCAAATTAAACTTAATTAATTAATTAGATTAAATTAAATAAAATTAAAATTTATTCATCAATTTAATGCAATTAAAATTTTTACATTTATTTTGTTATGACTGTGGAAAAAATGAAATAATTTTTTTTTTATTGAGTCTTAGCACCTTTTGACAATTTTTTCTTCCTGGAGGGCCGCAACTGTTTCCTTTTGTGCTCCAAGAGTATTGAAAATTGATCTTAATTAAGTCCTTGCTGAATCATTTCACCAGATCCATAGGTAGGTAGGTAGGTAGGTCCATTCTTCTCCATTAATGAAGTAAGAACTTCTGACTGTTTTTCATTATTTACGAGTATTTTTAATTTGTTTTATTTTTAGTTTATTTTTTTAACGACTTGAATTACTAAACTCATGACCGAGAGCCAAAAAACATACACGACAGACGACGCAGCCAACAGCTCGCGCGCGTGCGCATTAAAAAATGCATACACATGACGCGACACGCGAGCAGCTCTGAGAGAGAAACCAAGCAGCGTGAGTAATTCGGGGAGGAAATTCAGTGTGCATTCATTTTTCGTTGGGGTAGGACGTGCCAGTGGACTGCGCGCGTATTTCGCGCGCCACCGGGAAATTACGCGTTTCGGTGATTAGCGCTCGGTTTTTTTTTTGAGTTTTACTGTCTCAAATTAAACTTAATTAATTAATTAGATTAAATTAAATAAAATTAAAATTTATTCATCAATTTAATGCAATTAAAATTTTTACATTTATTTTGTTATGACTGTGGAAAAAATGAAATAATTTTTTTTTTTTATTGAGTCTTAGCACCTTTTGACAATTTTTTCTTCCTGGAGGGCCGCAACTGTTTCCTTTTGTGCTCCAAGAGTATTGAAAATTGATCTTAATTAAGTCCTTGCTGAATCATTTCACCAGATCCATAGGTAGGTAGGTAGGTAGGTCCATTCTTCTCCATTAATGAAGTAAGAACTTCTGACTGTTTTTCATTATTTACGAGTATTTTTAATTTGTTTTATTTTTAGTTTATTTTTTTAACGACTTGAATTACTAAACTCATGACCGAGAGCCAAAAAACATACACGACAGACGACGCAGCCAACAGCTCGCGCGCGTGCGCATTAAAAAATGCATACACATGACGCGACACGCGAGCAGCTCTGAGAGAGAAACCAAGCAGCGTGAGTAATTCGGAGAGGAAATTCAGTGTGTATTCATTTTTCGTTGGGGTAGGACGTGCCAGTGGACTGCGCGCGTATTTCGCGCGCCACCGGGAAATTACGCGTTTCGGTGATTAGCGCTCGGTTTTTTTTTGGAGTTTTACTGTCTCAAATTAAACTTAATTAATTAATTAGATAAAATTAAATAAAATTAAAATTTATTCATCAATTTAATGCAATTAAAATTTTTACATTTATTTTGTTATGACTGGAAAAAATGAAATAATTTTTTTTTATTGAGTCTTAGCACCCTTTGACAATTTTTTCTTCCTGGAGGGCCGCAACTGTTTCCTTTTGTGCTCCAAGAGTATTGAAAATTGATCTTAATTAAGTCCTTGCTGAATCATTTCACCAGATCCATAGGTAGGTAGGTAGGTAGGTCCATTCTTCTCCATTAATGAAGTAAGAACTTCTGACTGTTTTTCATTATTTACGAGTATTTTTAATTTGTTTTATTTTTAGTTTATTTTTTTAACGACTTGAATTACTAAACTCATGACCGAGAGCCAAAAAACATACACGACAGACGACGCAGCCAACAGCTTGCGCGCGTGCGCATTAAAAAATGCATACACATGACGCGACACGCGAGCAGCTCTGAGAGAGAAACCAAGCAGCGTGAGTAATTCGGGGAGGAAATTCAGTGTGTATTCATTTTTCGTTGGGGTAGGACGTGCCAGTGGACTGCGCGCGTATTTCGCGCGCCACCGGGAAATTACGCGTTTCGGTGATTAGCGCTCGGTTTTTTTTGAGTTTTACTGTCTCAAATTAAACTTAATTAATTAATTAGATTAAATTAAATAAAATTAAAATTTATTCATCAATTTAATGCAATTAAAATTTTTACATTTATTTTGTTATGACTGTGGAAAAAATGAAATAATTTTTTTTTTATTGAGTCTTAGCACCTTTTGACAATTTTTTCTTCCTGGAGGGCCGCAACTGTTTCCTTTTGTGCTCCAAGAGTATTGAAAATTGATCTTAATTAAGTCCTTGCTGAATCATTTCACCAGATCCATAGGTAGGTAGGTAGGTAGGTCCATTCTTCTCCATTAATGAAGTAAGAACTTCTGACTGTTTTTCATTATTTACGAGTATTTTTAATTTGTTTTATTTTTAGTTTATTTTTTTAACGACTTGAATTACTAAACTCATGACCGAGAGCCAAAAAACATACACGACAGACGACGCAGCCAACAGCTCGCGCGCGTGCGCATTAAAAAATGCATACACATGACGCGACACGCGAGCAGCTCTGAGAGAGAAACCAAGCAGCGTGAGTAATTCGGGGAGGAAATTCAGTGTGTATTCATTTTTCGTTGGGGTAGGACGTGCCAGTGGACTGCGCGCGTATTTCGCGCGCCACCGGGAAATTACGCGTTTCGGTGATTAGCGCTCGGTTTTTTTTTTGGAGTTTTACTGTCTCAAATTAAACTTAATTAATTAATTAGATTAAATTAAATAAAATTAAAATTTATTCATCAATTTAATGCAATTAAAATTTTTACATTTATTTTGTTATGACTGTGGAAAAAATGAAATAATTTTTTTTTTATTGAGTCTTAGCACCTTTTGACAATTTTTTCTTCCTGGAGGGCCGCAACTGTTTCCTTTTGTGCTCCAAGAGTATTGAAAATTGATCTTAATTAAGTCCTTGCTGAATCATTTCACCAGATCCATAGGTAGGTAGGTAGGTAGGTCCATTCTTCTCCATTAATGAAGTAAGAACTTCTGACTGTTTTTCATTATTTACGAGTATTTTTAATTTGTTTTATTTTTAGTTTATTTTTTTAACGACTTGAATTACTAAACTCATGACCGAGAGCCAAAAAACATACACGACAGACGACGCAGCCAACAGCTCGCGCGCGTGCGCATTAAAAAATGCATACACATGACGCGACACGCGAGCAGCTCTGAGAGAGAAACCAAGCAGCGTGAGTAATTCGGGGAGGAAATTCAGTGTGTATTCATTTTTCGTTGGGGTAGGACGTGCCAGTGGACTGCGCGCGTATTTCGCGCGCCACCGGGAAATTACGCGTTTCGGTGATTAGCGCTCGGTTTTTTTTTGGAGTTTTACTGTCTCAAATTAAACTTAATTAATTAATTAGATTAAATTAAATAAAATTAAAATTTATTCATCAATTTAATGCAATTAAAATTTTTACATTTATTTTGTTATGACTGTGGAAAAAATGAAATAATTTTTTTTTTATTGAGTCTTAGCACCTTTTGACAATTTTTTCTTCCTGGAGGGCCGCAACTGTTTCCTTTTGTGCTCCAAGAGTATTGAAAATTGATCTTAATTAAGTCCTTGCTGAATCATTTCACCAGATCCATAGGTAGGTAGGTAGGTAGGTAGGTCCATTCTTCTCCATTAATGAAGTAAGAACTTCTGACTGTTTTTCATTATTTACGAGTATTTTTAATTTGTTTTATTTTTAGTTTATTTTTTTAACGACTTGAATTACTAAACTCATGACCGAGAGCCAAAAAACATACACGACAGACGACGCAGCCAACAGCTCGCGCGCGTGCGCATTAAAAAATGCATACACATGACGCGACACGCGAGCAGCTCTGAGAGAGAAACCAAGCAGCGTGAGTAATTCGGGGAGGAAATTCAGTGTGTATTCATTTTTCGTTGGGGTAGGACGTGCCAGTGGACTGCGCGCGTATTTCGCGCGCCACCGGGAAATTACGCGTTTCGGTGATTAGCGCTCGGTTTTTTTTTGGAGTTTTACTGTCTCAAATTAAACTTAATTAATTAATTAGATTAAATTAAATAAAATTAAAATTTATTCATCAATTTAATGCAATTAAAATTTTTACATTTATTTTGTTATGACTGTGGAAAAAATGAAATAATTTTTTTTTATTGAGTCTTAGCACCTTTTGACAATTTTTTCTTCCTGGAGGGCCGCAACTGTTTCCTTTTGTGCTCCAAGAGTATTGCAAATTGATCTTAATTAAGTCCTTGCTGAATCATTTCACCAGATCCATAGGTAGGTAGGTAGGTAGGTCCATTCTTCTCCATTAATGAAGTAAGAACTTCTGACTGTTTTTCATTATTTACGAGTATTTTTAATTTGTTTTATTTTTAGTTTATTTTTTTAACGACTTGAATTACTAAACTCATGACCGAGAGCCAAAAAACATACACGACAGACGACGCAGCCAACAGCTCGCGCGCGTGCGCATTAAAAAATGCATACACATGACGCGACACGCGAGCAGCTCTGAGAGAGAAACCAAGCAGCGTGAGTAATTCGGGGAGGAAATTCAGTGTGTATTCATTTTTCGTTGGGGTAGGACGTGCCAGTGGACTGCGCGCGTATTTCGCGCGCCACCGGGAAATTACGCGTTTCGGTGATTAGCGCTCGGTTTTTTTTTGGAGTTTTACTGTCTCAAATTAAACTTAATTAATTAATTAGATTAAATTAAATAAAATTAAAATTTATTCATCAATTTAATGCAATTAAAATTTTTACATTTATTTTGTTATGACTGTGGAAAAAATGAAATAATTTTTTTTTTATTGAGTCTTAGCACCTTTTGACAATTTTTTCTTCCTGGAGGGCCGCAACTGTTTCCTTTTGTGCTCCAAGAGTATTGAAAATTGATCTTAATTAAGTCCTTGCTGAATCATTTCACCAGATCCATAGGTAGGTAGGTAGGTAGGTCCATTCTTCTCCATTAATGAAGTAAGAACTTCTGACTGTTTTTCATTATTTACGAGTATTTTTAATTTGTTTTATTTTTAGTTTATTTTTTTAACGACTTGAATTACTAAACTCATGACCGAGAGCCAAAAAACATACACGACAGACGACGCAGCCAACAGCTCGCGCGCGTGCGCATTAAAAAATGCATACACATGACGCGACACGCGAGCAGCTCTGAGAGAGAAACCAAGCAGCGTGAGTAATTCGGGGAGGAAATTCAGTGTGTATTCATTTTTCGTTGGGGTAGGACGTGCCAGTGGACTGCGCGCGTATTTCGCGCGCCACCGGGAAATTACGCGTTTCGGTGATTAGCGCTCGGTTTTTTTTTGGAGTTTTACTGTCTCAAATTAAACTTAATTAATTAATTAGATTAAATTAAATAAAATTAAAATTTATTCATCAATTTAATGCAATTAAAATTTTTACATTTATTTTGTTATGACTGTGGAAAAAATGAAATAATTTTTTTTTTATTGAGTCTTAGCACCTTTTGACAATTTTTTCTTCCTGGAGGGCCGCAACTGTTTCCTTTTGTGCTCCAAGAGTATTGAAAATTGATTTTAATTAAGTCCTTGCTGAATCATTTCACCAGATCCATAGGTAGGTAGGTAGGTAGGTAGGTAGGTAGGTCCATTCTTCTCCATTAATGAAGTAAGAACTTCTGACTGTTTTTCATTATTTACGAGTATTTTTAATTTGTTTTATTTTTAGTTTATTTTTTTAACGACTTGAATTACTAAACTCATGACCGAGAGCCAAAAAACATACACGACAGACGACGCAGCCAACAGCTCGCGCGCGTGCGCATTAAAAAATGCATACACATGACGCGACACGCGAGCAGCTCTGAGAGAGAAACCAAGCAGCGTGAGTAATTCGGGGAGGAAATTCAGTGTGTATTCATTTTTCGTTGGGGTAGGACGTGCCAGTGGACTGCGCGCGTATTTCGCGCGCCACCGGGAAATTACGCGTTTCGGTGATTAGCGCTCGGTTTTTTTTTGGAGTTTTACTGTCTCAAATTAAACTTATTTAATTAATTAGATTAAATTAAATAAAATTAAAATTTATTCATCAATTTAATGCAATTAAAATTTTTACATTTATTTTGTTATGACTGTGGAAAAAATGAAATAATTTTTTTTTTATTGAGTCTTAGCACCTTTTGACAATTTTTTCTTCCTGGAGGGCCGCAACTGTTTCCTTTTGTGCTCCAAGAGTATTGAAAATTGATCTTAATTAAGTCCTTGCTGAATCATTTCACCAGATCCATAGGTAGGTAGGTAGGTAGGTCCATTCTTCTCCATTAATGAAGTAAGAACTTCTGACTGTTTTTCATTATTTACGAGTATTTTTAATTTGTTTTATTTTTAGTTTATTTTTTTAACGACTTGAATTACTAAACTCATGACCGAGAGCCAAAAAACATACACGACAGACGACGCAGCCAACAGCTCGCGCGCGTGCGCATTAAAAAATGCATACACATGACGCGACACGCGAGCAGCTCTGAGAGAGAAACCAAGCAGCGTGAGTAATTCGGGGAGGAAATTCAGTGTGTATTCATTTTTCGTTGGGGTAGGACGTGCCAGTGGACTGCGCGCGTATTTCGCGCGCCACCGGGAAATTACGCGTTTCGGTGATTAGCGCTCGGTTTTTTTTTGGAGTCTTACTGTCTCAAATTAAACTTAATTAATTAATTAGATTAAATTAAATAAAATTAAAATTTATTCATCAATTTAATGCAATTAAAATTTTTACATTTATTTTGTTATGACTGTGGAAAAAATGAAATAATTTTTTTTTTATTGAGTCTTAGCACCTTTTGACAATTTTTTCTTCCTGGAGGGCCGCAACTGTTTCCTTTTGTGCTCCAAGAGTATTGAAAATTGATCTTAATTAAGTCCTTGCTGAATCATTTCACCAGATCCATAGGTAGGTAGGTAGGTAGGTAGGTAGGTCCATTCTTCTCCATTAATGAAGTAAGAACTTCTGACTGTTTTTCATTATTTACGAGTATTTTTAATTTGTTTTATTTTTAGTTTATTTTTTTAACGACTTGAATTACTAAACTCATGACCGAGAGCCAAAAAACATACACGACAGACGACGCAGCCAACAGCTCGCGCGCGTGCGCATTAAAAAATGCATACACATGACGCGACACGCGAGCAGCTCTGAGAGAGAAACCAAGCAGCGTGAGTAATTCGGGGAGGAAATTCAGTGTGTATTCATTTTTCGTTGGGGTAGGACGTGCCAGTGGACTGCGCGCGTATTTCGCGCGCCACCGGGAAATTACGCGTTTCGGTGATTAGCGCTCGGTTTTTTTTTGGAGTTTTACTGTCTCAAATTAAACTTAATTAATTAGATTAAATTAAATAAAATTAAAATTTATTCATCAATTTAATGCAATTAAAATTTTTACATTTATTTTGTTATGACTGTGGAAAAAATGAAATAATTTTTTTTTTATTGAGTCTTAGCACCTTTTGACAATTTTTTCTTCCTGGAGGGCCGCAACTGTTTCCTTTTGTGCTCCAAGAGTATTGAAAATTGATCTTAATTAAGTCCTTGCTGAATCATTTCACCAGATCCATAGGTAGGTAGGCAGGTAGGTAGGTCCATTCTTCTCCATTAATGAAGTAAGAACTTCTGACTGTTTTTCATTATTTACGAGTATTTTTAATTTGTTTTATTTTTAGTTTATTTTTTTAACGACTTGAATTACTAAACTCATGACCGAGAGCCAAAAAACATACACGACAGACGACGCAGCCAACAGCTCGCGCGCGTGCGCATTAAAAAATGCATACACATGACGCGACACGCGAGCAGCTCTGAGAGAGAAACCAAGCAGCGTGAGTAATTCGGGGAGGAAATTCAGTGTGTATTCATTTTTCGTTGGGGTAGGACGTGCCAGTGGACTGCGCGCGTATTTCGCGCGCCACCGGGAAATTACGCGTTTCGGTGATTAGCGCTCGGTTTTTTTTTGGAGTTTTACTGTCTCAAATTAAACTTAATTAATTAATTAGATTAAATTAAATAAAATTAAAATTTATTCATCAATTTAATGCAATTAAAATTTTTACATTTATTTTGTTATGACTGTGGAAAAAATGAAATAATTTTTTTTTTATTGAGTCTTAGCACCTTTTGACAATTTTTTCTTCCTGGAGGGCCGCAACTGTTTCCTTTTGTGCTCCAAGAGTATTGAAAATTGATCTTAATTAAGTCCTTGCTGAATCATTTCACCAGATCCATAGGTAGGTAGGTAGGTAGGTCCATTCTTCTCCATTAATGAAGTAAGAACTTCTGACTGTTTTTCATTATTTACGAGTATTTTTAATTTGTTTTATTTTTAGTTTATTTTTTTAACGACTTGAATTACTAAACTCATGACCGAGAGCCAAAAAACATACACAACAGACGACGCAGCCAACAGCTCGCGCGCGTGCGCATTAAAAAATGCATACACATGACGCGACACGCGAGCAGCTCTGAGAGAGAAACCAAGCAGCGTGAGTAATTCGGGGAGGAAATTCAGTGTGTATTCATTTTTCGTTGGGGTAGGACGTGCCAGTGGACTGCGCGCGTATTTCGCGCGCCACCGGGAAATTACGCGTTTCGGTGATTAGCGCTCGGTTTTTTTTGGAGTTTTACTGTCTCAAATTAAACTTAATTAATTAATTAGATTAAATTAAATAAAATTAAAATTTATTCATCAATTTAATGCAATTAAAATTTTTACATTTATTTTGTTATGACTGTGGAAAAAATGAAATAATTTTTTTTTTTATTGAGTCTTAGCACCTTTTGACAATTTTTTCTTCCTGGAGGGCCGCAACTGTTTCCTTTTGTGCTCCAAGAGTATTGAAAATTGATCTTAATTAAGTCCTTGCTGAATCATTTCACCAGATCCATAGGTAGGTAGGTCCATTCTTCTCCATTAATGAAGTAAGAACTTCTGACTGTTTTTCATTATTTACGAGTATTTTTAATTTGTTTTATTTTTAGTTTATTTTTTTAACGACTTGAATTACTATACTCATGACCGAGAGCCAAAAAACATACACGACAGACGACGCAGCCAACAGCTCGCGCGCGTGCGCATTAAAAAATGCATACACATGACGCGACACGCGAGCAGCTCTGAGAGAGAAACCAAGCAGCGTGAGTAATTCGGGGAGGAAATTCAGTGTGTATTCATTTTTCGTTGGGGTAGGACGTGCCAGTGGACTGCGCGCGTATTTCGCGCGCCACCGGGAAATTACGCGTTTCGGTGATTAGCGCTCGGTTTTTTTTTGGAGTTTTACTGTCTCAAATTAAACTTAATTAATTAATTAGATTAAATTAAATAAAATTAAAATTTATTCATCAATTTAATGCAATTAAAATTTTTACATTTATTTTGTTATGACTGTGGAAAAAATGAAATAATTTTTTTTTATTGAGTCTTAGCACCTTTTGACAATTTTTTCTTCCTGGAGGGCCGCAACTGTTTCCTTTTGTGCTCCAAGAGTATTGAAAATTGATCTTAATTAAGTCCTTGCTGAATCATTTCACCAGATCCATAGGTAGGTAGGTCCATTCTTCTCTATTAATGAAGTAAGAACTTCTGACTGTTTTTCATTATTTACGAGTATTTTTAATTTGTTTTATTTTTAGTTTATTTTTTTAACGACTTGAATTACTAAACTCATGACCGAGAGCCAAAAAACATACACGACAGACGACGCAGCCAACTGCTCGCGCGCGTGCGCATTAAAAAATGCATACACATGACGCGACACGCGAGCAGCTCTGAGAGAGAAACCAAGCAGCGTGAGTAATTCGGGGAGGAAATTCAGTGTGTATTCATTTTTCGTTGGGGTAGGACGTGCCAGTGGACTGCGCGCGTATTTCGCGCGCCACCGGGAAATTACGCGTTTCGGTGATTAGCGCTCGGT
Organism: Portevinia maculata; assembly: GCA_949715645.1. Lineage (NCBI taxonomy): Eukaryota > Metazoa > Arthropoda > Insecta > Diptera > Syrphidae > Portevinia > Portevinia maculata. Next base: position 38,894 of record CATIYB010000023.1, on the reverse strand, counting down.
TTTTTTTGGAGTTTTACTGTCTCAAATTAAACTTAATTAATTAATTAGATTAAATTAAATAAAATTAAAATTTATTCATCAATTTAATGCAATTAAAATTTTTACATTTATTTTGTTATGACTGTGGAAAAAATGAAATAATTTTTTTTTTATTGAGTCTTAGCACCTTTTGACAATTTTTTCTTCCTGGAGGGCCGCAACTGTTTCCTTTTGTGCTTCAAGAGTATTGAAAATTGATCTTAATTAAGTCCTTGCTGAATCATTTCACCAGATCCATAGGTAGGTAGGTAGGTAGGTCCATTCTTCTCCATTAATGAAGTAAGAACTTCTGACTGTTTTTCATTATTTACGAGTATTTTTAATTTGTTTTATTTTTAGTTTATTTTTTTAACGACTTGAATTACTAAACTCATGACCGAGAGCCAAAAAACATACACGACAGACGACGCAGCCAACAGCTCGCGCGCGTGCGCATTAAAAAATGCATACACATGACGCGACACGCGAGCAGCTCTGAGAGAGAAACCAAGCAGCGTGAGTAATTCGGGGAGGAAATTCAGTGTGTATTCATTTTTCGTTGGGGTAGGACGTGCCAGTGGACTGCGCGCGCATTTCGCGCGCCACCGGGAAATTACGCGTTTCGGTGATTAGCGCTCGGTTTTTTTTTGGAGTTTTACTGTCTCAAATTAAACTTAATTAATTAATTAGATTAAATTAAATAAAATTAAAATTTATTCATCAATTTAATGCAATTAAAATTTTTACATTTATTTTGTTATGACTGTGGAAAAAATGAAATAATTTTTTTTTTATTGAGTCTTAGCACCTTTTGACAATTTTTTCTTCCTGGAGGGCCGCAACTGTTTCCTTTTGTGCTCCAAGAGTATTGAAAATTGATCTTAATTAAGTCCTTGCTGAATCATTTCACCAGATCCATAGGTAGGTAGGTAGGTAGGTCCATTCTTCTCCATTAATGAAGTAAGAACTTCTGACTGTTTTTCATTATTTACGAGTATTTTTAATTTGTTTTATTTTTAGTTTATTTTTTTAACGACTTGAATTACTAAACTCATGACCGAGAGCCAAAAAACATACACGACAGACGACGCAGCCAACAGCTCGCGCGCGTGCGCATTAAAAAATGCATACACATGACGCGACACGCGAGCAGCTCTGAGAGAGAAACCAAGCAGCGTGAGTAATTCGGGGAGGAAATTCAGTGTGTATTCATTTTTCGTTGGGGTAGGACGTGCCAGTGGACTGCGCGCGTATTTCGCGCGCCACCGGGAAATTACGCGTTTCGGTGATTAGCGCTCGGTTTTTTTTTGGAGTTTTACTGTCTCAAATTAAACTTAATTAATTAATTAGATTAAATTAAATAAAATTAAAATTTATTCATCAATTTAATGCAATTAAAATTTTTACATTTATTTTGTTATGACTGTGGAAAAAATGAAATAATTTTTTTTTTATTGAGTCTTAGCACCTTTTGACAATTTTTTCTTCCTGGAGGGCCGCAACTGTTTCCTTTTGTGCTCCAAGAGTATTGAAAATTGATCTTAATTAAGTCCTTGCTGAATCATTTCACCAGATCCATAGGTAGGTAGGTAGGTAGGTCCATTCTTCTCCATTAATGAAGTAAGAACTTCTGACTGTTTTTCATTATTTACGAGTATTTTTAATTTGTTTTATTTTTAGTTTATTTTTTTAACGACTTGAATTACTAAACTCATGACCGAGAGCCAAAAAACATACACAACAGACGACGCAGCCAACAGCTCGCGCGCGTGCGCATTAAAAAATGCATACACATGACGCGACACGCGAGCAGCTCTGAGAGAGAAACCAAGCAGCGTGAGTAATTCGGGGAGGAAATTCAGTGTGTATTCATTTTTCGTTGGGGTAGGACGTGCCAGTGGACTGCGCGCGTATTTCGCGCGCCACCGGGAAATTACGCGTTTCGGTGATTAGCGCTCGGTTTTTTTTGGAGTTTTACTGTCTCAAATTAAACTTAATTAATTAATTAGATTAAATTAAATAAAATTAAAATTTATTCATCAATTTAATGCAATTAAAATTTTTACATTTATTTTGTTATGACTGTGGAAAAAATGAAATAATTTTTTTTTTTATTGAGTCTTAGCACCTTTTGACAATTTTTTCTTCCTGGAGGGCCGCAACTGTTTCCTTTTGTGCTCCAAGAGTATTGAAAATTGATCTTAATTAAGTCCTTGCTGAATCATTTCACCAGATCCATAGGTAGGTAGGTCCATTCTTCTCCATTAATGAAGTAAGAACTTCTGACTGTTTTTCATTATTTACGAGTATTTTTAATTTGTTTTATTTTTAGTTTATTTTTTTAACGACTTGAATTACTAAACTCATGACCGAGAGCCAAAAAACATACACGACAGACGACGCAGCCAACAGCTCGCGCGCGTGCGCATTAAAAAATGCATACACATGACGCGACACGCGAGCAGCTCTGAGAGAGAAACCAAGCAGCGTGAGTAATTCGGGGAGGAAATTCAGTGTGTATTCATTTTTCGTTGGGGTAGGACGTGCCAGTGGACTGCGCGCGTATTTCGCGCGCCACCGGGAAATTACGCGTTTCGGTGATTAGCGCTCGGTTTTTTTTTGGAGTTTTACTGTCTCAAATTAAACTTAATTAATTAATTAGATTAAATTAAATAAAATTAAAATTTATTCATCAATTTAATGCAATTAAAATTTTTACATTTATTTTGTTATGACTGTGGAAAAAATGAAATAATTTTTTTTTTTATTGAGTCTTAGCACCTTTTGACAATTTTTTCTTCCTGGAGGGCCGCAACTGTTTCCTTTTGTGCTCCAAGAGTATTGAAAATTGATCTTAATTAAGTCCTTGCTGAATCATTTCACCAGATCCATAGGTAGGTAGGTAGGTAGGTCCATTCTTCTCCATTAATGAAGTAAGAACTTCTGACTGTTTTTCATTATTTACGAGTATTTTTAATTTGTTTTATTTTTAGTTTATTTTTTTAACGACTTGAATTACTAAACTCATGACCGAGAGCCAAAAAACATACACGACAGACGACGCAGCCAACAGCTCGCGCGCGTGCGCATTAAAAAATGCATACACATGACGCGACACGCGAGCAGCTCTGAGAGAGAAACCAAGCAGCGTGAGTAATTCGGGGAGGAAATTCAGTGTGTATTCATTTTTCGTTGGGGTAGGACGTGCCAGTGGACTGCGCGCGTATTTCGCGCGCCACCGGGAAATTACGCGTTTCGGTGATTAGCGCTCGGTTTTTTTTTGGAGTTTTACTGTCTCAAATTAAACTTAATTAATTAATTAGATTAAATTAAATAAAATTAAAATTTATTCATCAATTTAATGCAATTAAAATTTTTACATTTATTTTGTTATGACTGTGGAAAAAATGAAATAATTTTTTTTTTATTGAGTCTTAGCACCTTTTGACAATTTTTTCTTCCTGGAGGGCCGCAACTGTTTCCTTTTGTGCTCCAAGAGTATTGAAAATTGATCTTAATTAGGTCCTTGCTGAATCATTTCACCAGATCCATAGGTAGGTAGGTAGGTAGGTCCATTCTTCTCCATTAATGAAGTAAGAACTTCTGACTGTTTTTCATTATTTACGAGTATTTTTAATTTGTTTTATTTTTAGTTTATTTTTTTAACGACTTGAATTACTAAACTCATGACCGAGAGCCAAAAAACATACACGACAGACGACGCAGCCAACAGCTCGCGCGCGTGCGCATTAAAAAATGCATACACATGACGCGACACGCGAGCAGCTCTGAGAGAGAAACCAAGCAGCGTGAGTAATTCGGGGAGGAAATTCAGTGTGTATTCATTTTTCGTTGGGGTAGGACGTGCCAGTGGACTGCGCGCGTATTTCGCGCGCCACCGGGAAATTACGCGTTTCGGTGATTAGCGCTCGGTTTTTTTTTTGAGTTTTACTGTCTCAAATTAAACTTAATTAATTAATTAGATTAAATTAAATAAAATTAAAATTTATTCATCAATTTAATGCAATTAAAATTTTTACATTTATTTTGTTATGACTGTGGAAAAAATGAAATAATTTTTTTTTTATTGAGTCTTAGCACCTTTTGACAATTTTTTCTTCCTGGGGGGCCGCAACTGTTTCCTTTTGTGCTCCAAGAGTATTGAAAATTGATCTTAATTATGTCCTTGCTGAATCATTTCACCAGATCCATAGGTAGGTAGGTAGGTAGGTCCATTCTTCTCCATTAATGAAGTAAGAACTTCTGACTGTTTTTCATTATTTACGAGTATTTTTAATTTGTTTTATTTTTAGTTTATTTTTTTAACGACTTGAATTACTAAACTCATGACCGAGAGCCAAAAAACATACACGACAGACGACGCAGCCAACAGCTCGCGCGCGTGCGCATTAAAAAATGCATACACATGACGCGACACGCGAGCAGCTCTGAGAGAGAAACCAAGCAGCGTGAGTAATTCGGGGAGGAAATTCAGTGTGTATTCATTTTTCGTTGGGGTAGGACGTGCCAGTGGACTGCGCGCGTATTTCGCGCGCCACCGGGAAATTACGCGTTTCGGTGATTAGCGCTCGGTTTTTTTTTGGAGTTTTACTGTCTCAAATTAAACTTAATTAATTAATTAGATTAAATTAAATAAAATTAAAATTTATTCATCAATTTAATGCAATTAAAATTTTTACATTTATTTTGTTATGACTGTGGAAAAAATGAAATAATTTTTTTTTTATTGAGTCTTAGCACCTTTTGACAATTTTTTCTTCCTGGAGGGCCGCAACTGTTTCCTTTTGTGCTCCAAGAGTATTGAAAATTGATCTTAATTAAGTCCTTGCTGAATCATTTCACCAGATCCATAGGTAGGTAGGTAGGTAGGTCCATTCTTCTCCATTAATGAAGTAAGAACTTCTGACTGTTTTTCATTATTTACGAGTATTTTTAATTTGTTTTATTTTTAGTTTATTTTTTTAACGACTTGAATTACTAAACTCATGACCGAGAGCCAAAAAACATACACGACAGACGACGCAGCCAACAGCTCGCGCGCGTGCGCATTAAAAAATGCATACACATGACGCGACACGCGAGCAGCTCTGAGAGAGAAACCAAGCAGCGTGAGTAATTCGGGGAGGAAATTCAGTGTGTATTCATTTTTCGTTGGGGTAGGACGTGCCAGTGGACTGCGCGCGTATTTCGCGCGCCACCGGGAAATTACGCGTTTCGGTGATTAGCGCTCGGTTTTTTTTTGGAGTTTTACTGTCTCAAATTAAACTTAATTAATTAATTAGATTAAATTAAATAAAATTAAAATTTATTCATCAATTTAATGCAATTAAAATTTTTACATTTATTTTGTTATGACTGTGGAAAAAATGAAATAATTTTTTTTTTATTGAGTCTTAGCACCTTTTGACAATTTTTTCTTCCTGGAGGGCCGCAACTGTTTCCTTTTGTGCTCCAAGAGTATTGAAAATTGATCTTAATTAAGTCCTTGCTGAATCATTTCACCAGATCCATAGGTAGGTAGGTAGGTAGGTCCATTCTTCTCCATTAATGAAGTAAGAACTTCTGACTGTTTTTCATTATTTACGAGTATTTTTAATTTGTTTTATTTTTAGTTTATTTTTTTAACGACTTGAATTACTAAACTCATGACCGAGAGCCAAAAAACATACACGACAGACGACGCAGCCAACAGCTCGCGCGCGTGCGCATTAAAAAATGCATACACATGACGCGACACGCGAGCAGCTCTGAGAGAGAAACCAAGCAGCGTGAGTAATTCGGGGAGGAAATTCAGTGTGTATTCTTTTTTCGTTGGGGTAGGACGTGCCAGTGGACTGCGCGCGTATTTCGCGCGCCACCGGGAAATTACGCGTTTCGGTGATTAGCGCTCGGTTTTTTTTTGGAGTTTTACTGTCTCAAATTAAACTTAATTAATTAATTAGATTAAATTAAATAAAATTAAAATTTATTCATCAATTTAATGCAATTAAAATTTTTACATTTATTTTGTTATGACTGTGGAAAAAATGAAATAATTTTTTTTTTATTGAGTCTTAGCACCTTTTGACAATTTGTTCTTCCTGGGGGGCCGCAACTGTTTCCTTTTGTGCTCCAAGAGTATTGAAAATTGATCTTAATTATGTCCTTGCTGAATCATTTCACCAGATCCATAGGTAGGTAGGTAGGTAGGTCCATTCTTCTCCATTAATGAAGTAAGAATTTCTGACTGTTTTTCATTATTTACGAGTATTTTTAATTTGTTTTATTTTTAGTTTATTTTTTTAACGACTTGAATTACTAAACTCATGACCGAGAGCCAAAAAACATACACGACAGACGACGCAGCCAACAGCTCGCGCGCGTGCGCATTAAAAAATGCATACACATGACGCGACACGCGAGCAGCTCTGAGAGAGAAACCAAGCAGCGTGAGTAATTCGGGGAGGAAATTCAGTGTGTATTCATTTTTCGTTGGGGTAGGACGTGCCAGTGGACTGTGCGCGTATTTCGCGCGCCACCGGGAAATTACGCGTTTCGGTGATTAGCGCTCGGTTTTTTTTTGGAGTTTTACTGTCTCAAATTAAACTTAATTAATTAATTAGATTAAATTAAATAAAATTAAAATTTATTCATCAATTTAATGCAATTAAAATTTTTACATTTATTTTGTTATGACTGTGGAAAAAATGAAATAATTTTTTTTTTATTGAGTCTTAGCACCTTTTGACAATTTTTTCTTCCTGGAGGGCCGCAACTGTTTCCTTTTGTGCTCCAAGAGTATTGAAAATTGATCTTAATTAAGTCCTTGCTGAATCATTTCACCAGATCCATAGGTAGGTAGGTAGGTAGGTCCATTCTTCTCCATTAATGAAGTAAGAACTTCTGACTGTTTTTCATTATTTACGAGTATTTTTAATTTGTTTTATTTTTAGTTTATTTTTTTAACGACTTGAATTACTAAACTCATGACCGAGAGCCAAAAAACATACACGACAGACGACGCAGCCAACAGCTCGCGCGCGTGCGCATTAAAAAATGCATACACATGACGCGACACGCGAGCAGCTCTGAGAGAGAAACCAAGCAGCGTGAGTAATTCGGGGAGGAAATTCAGTGTGTATTCTTTTTTCGTTGGGGTAGGACGTGCCAGTGGACTGCGCGCGTATTTCGCGCGCCACCGGGAAATTACGCGTTTCGGTGATTAGCGCTCGGTTTTTTTTTGGAGTTTTACTGTCTCAAATTAAACTTAATTAATTAATTAGATTAAATTAAATAAAATTAAAATTTATTCATCAATTTAATGCAATTAAAATTTTTACGTTTATTTTGTTATGACTGTGGAAAAAATGAAATAATTTTTTTTTTATTGAGTCTTAGCACCTTTTGACAATTTTTTCTTCCTGGGGGGCCGCAACTGTTTCCTTTTGTGCTCCAAGAGTATTGAAAATTGATCTTAATTATGTCCTTGCTGAATCATTTCACCAGATCCATAGGTAGGTAGGTAGGTAGGTCCATTCTTCTCCATTAATGAAGTAAGAACTTCTGACTGTTTTTCATTATTTACGAGTATTTTTAATTTGTTTTATTTTTAGTTTATTTTTTTAACGACTTGAATTACTAAACTCATGACCGAGAGCCAAAAAACATACACGACAGACGACGCAGCCAACAGCTCGCGCGCGTGCGCATTAAAAAATGCATACACATGACGCGACACGCGAGCAGCTCTGAGAGAGAAACCAAGCAGCGTGAGTAATTCGGGGAGGAAATTCAGTGTGTATTTATTTTTCGTTGGGGTAGGACGTGCCAGCGCGCGTATTTCGCGCGCCACCGGGAAATTACGCGTTTCGGTGATTAGCGCTCGGTTTTTTTTTGGAGTTTTACTGTCTCAAATTAAACTTAATTAATTAATTAGATTAAATTAAATAAAATTAAAATTTATTCATCAATTTAATGCAATTAAAATTTTTACATTTATTTTGTTATGACTGTGGAAAAAATGAAATAATTTTTTTTTTATTGAGTCTTAGCACCTTTTGACAATTTTTTCTTCCTGGAGGGCCGCAACTGTTTCCTTTTGTGCTCCAAGAGTATTGAAAATTGATCTTAATTAAGTCCTTGCTGAATCATTTCACCAGATCCATAGGTAGGTAGGTAGGTAGGTCCATTCTTCTCCATTAATGAAGTAAGAACTTCTGACTGTTTTTCATTATTTACGAGTATTTTTAATTTGTTTTATTTTTAGTTTATTTTTTTAACGACTTGAATTACTAAACTCATGACCGAGAGCCAAAAAACATACACAACAGACGACACAGCTCGCGCGCGTGCGCATTAAATAATGCATACACATGACGCGACACGCGAGCAGCTCTGAGAGAGAAACCAAGCAGCGTGAGTAATTCGGGGAGGAAATTCAGTGTGTATTCATTTTTCGTTGGGGTAGGACGTGCCAGTGGACTGCGCGCGTATTTCGCGCGCCACCGGGAAATTACGCGTTTCGGTGATTAGCGCTCGGTTTTTTTTTGGAGTTTTACTGTCTCAAATTAAACTTAATTAATTAATTAGATTAAATTAAATAAAATTAAAATGTATTCATCAATTTAATGCAATTAAAATTTTTACATTTATTTTGTTATGACTGTGGAAAAAATGAAATAATTTTTTTTTATTGAGTCTTAGCACCTTTTGACAATTTTTTCTTCCTGGAGGGCCGCAACTGTTTCCTTTTGTGCTCCAAGAGTATTGAAAATTGATCTTAATTAAGTCCTTGCTGAATCATTTCACCAGATCCATAGGTAGGTAGGTAGGTAGGTCCATTCTTCTCCATTAATGAAGTAAGAACTTCTGACTGTTTTTCATTATTTACGAGTATTTTTAATTTGTTTTATTTTTAGTTTATTTTTTTAACGACTTGAATTACTAAACTCATGACCGAGAGCCAAAAAACATACACGACAGACGACGCAGCCAACAGCTCGCGCGCGTGCGCATTAAAAAATGCATACACATGACGCGACACGCGAGCAGCTCTGAGAGAGAAACCAAGCAGCGTGAGTAATTCGGGGAGGAAATTCAGTGTGTATTCTTTTTTCGTTGGGGTAGGACGTGCCAGTGGACTGCGCGCGTATTTCGCGCGCCACCGGGAAATTACGCGTTTCGGTGATTAGCGCTCGGTTTTTTTTTGGAGTTTTACTGTCTCAAATTAAACTTAATTAATTAATTAGATTAAATTAAATAAAATTAAAATTTATTCATCAATTTAATGCAATTAAAATTTTTACATTTATTTTGTTATGACTGTGGAAAAAATGAAATAATTTTTTTTTTATTGAGTCTTAGCACCTTTTGACAATTTTTTCTTCCTGGAGGGCCGCAACTGTTTCCTTTTGTGCTCCAAGAGTATTGAAAATTGATCTTAATTAAGTCCTTGCTGAATCATTTCACCAGATCCATAGGTAGGTAGGTAGGTAGGTCCATTCTTCTCCATTAATGAAGTAAGAACTTCTGACTGTTTTTCATTATTTACGAGTATTTTTAATTTGTTTTATTTTTAGTTTATTTTTTTAACGACTTGAATTACTAAACTCATGACCGAGAGCCAAAAAACATACACAACAGACGACGCAGCCAACAGCTCGCGCGCGTGCGCATTAAAAAATGCATACACATGACGCGACACGCGAGCAGCTCTGAGAGAGAAACCAAGCAGCGTGAGTAATTCGGGGAGGAAATTCAGTGTGTATTCATTTTTCGTTGGGGTAGGACGTGCCAGTGGACTGCGCGCGTATTTCGCGCGCCACCGGGAAATTACGCGTTTCGGTGATTAGCGCTCGGTTTTTTTTTGGAGTTTTACTGTCTCAAATTAAACTTAATTAATTAATTAGATTAAATTAAATAAAATTAAAATTTATTCATCAATTTAATGCAATTAAAATTTTTACATTTATTTTGTTATGACTGTGGAAAAAATGAAATAATTTTTTTTTTATTGAGTCTTAGCACCTTTTGACAATTTTTTCTTCCTGGAGGGCCGCAACTGTTTCCTTTTGTGCTCCAAGAGTATTGAAAATTGATCTTAATTAGGTCCTTGCTGAATCATTTCACCAGATCCATAGGTAGGTAGGTAGGTAGGTCCATTCTTCTCCATTAATGAAGTAAGAACTTCTGACTGTTTTTCATTATTTACGAGTATTTTTAATTTGTTTTATTTTTAGTTTATTTTTTTAACGACTTGAATTACTAAACTCATGACCGAGAGCCAAAAAACATACACGACAGACGACGCAGCCAACAGCTCGCGCGCGTGCGCATTAAAAAATGCATACACATGACGCGACACGCGAGCAGCTCTGAGAGAGAAACCAAGCAGCGTGAGTAATTCGGGGAGGAAATTCAGTGTGTATTCATTTTTCGTTGGGGTAGGACGTGCCAGTGGACTGCGCGCGTATTTCGCGCGCCACCGGGAAATTACGCGTTTCGGTGATTAGCGCTCGGTTTTTTTTTGGAGTTTTACTGTCTCAAATTAAACTTAATTAATTAATTAGATTAAATTAAATAAAATTAAAATTTATTCATCAATTTAATGCAATTAAAATTTTTACATTTATTTTGTTATGACTGTGGAAAAAATGAAATAATTTTTTTTTTTATTGAGTCTTAGCACCTTTTGACAATTTTTTCTTCCTGGAGGGCCGCAACTGTTTCCTTTTGTGCTCCAAGAGTATTGAAAATTGATCTTAATTAAGTCCTTGCTGAATCATTTCACCAGATCCATAGGTAGGTAGGTAGGTAGGTCCATTCTTCTCCATTAATGAAGTAAGAACTTCTGACTGTTTTTCATTATTTACGAGTATTTTTAATTTGTTTTATTTTTAGTTTATTTTTTTAACGACTTGAATTACTAAACTCATGACCGAGAGCCAAAAAACATACACGACAGACGACGCAGCCAACAGCTCGCGCGCGTGCGCATTAAAAAATGCATACACATGACGCGACACGCGAGCAGCTCTGAGAGAGAAACCAAGCAGCGTGAGTAATTCGGGGAGGAAATTCAGTGTGTATTCATTTTTCGTTGGGGTAGGACGTGCCAGTGGACTGCGCGCGTATTTCGCGCGCCACCGGGAAATTACGCGTTTCGGTGATTAGCGCTCGGTTTTTTTTTGGAGTTTTACTGTCTCAAATTAAACTTAATTAATTAATTAGATTAAATTAAATAAAATTAAAATTTATTCATCAATTTAATGCAATTAAAATTTTTACATTTATTTTGTTATGACTGTGGAAAAAATGAAATAATTTTTTTTTTATTGAGTCTTAGCACCTTTTGACAATTTTTTCTTCCTGGAGGGCCGCAACTGTTTCCTTTTGTGCTCCAAGAGTATTGAAAATTGATCTTAATTAAGTCCTTGCTGAATCATTTCACCAGATCCATAGGTAGGTAGGTAGGTAGGTCCATTCTTCTCCATTAATGAAGTAAGAACTTCTGACTGTTTTTCATTATTTACGAGTATTTTTAATTTGTTTTATTTTTAGTTTATTTTTTTAACGACTTGAATTACTAAACTCATGACCGAGAGCCAAAAAACATACACAACAGACGACGCAGCCAACAGCTCGCGCGCGTGCGCATTAAAAAATGCATACACATGACGCGACACGCGAGCAGCTCTGAGAGAGAAACCAAGCAGCGTGAGTAATTCGGGGAGGAAATTCAGTGTGTATTCATTTTTCGTTGGGGTAGGACGTGCCAGTGGACTGCGCGCGTATTTCGCGCGCCACCGGGAAATTACGCGTTTCGGTGATTAGCGCTCGGTTTTTTTTTGGAGTTTTACTGTCTCAAATTAAACTTAATTAATTAATTAGATTAAATTAAATAAAATTAAAATTTATTCATCAATTTAATGCAATTAAAATTTTTACATTTATTTTGTTATGACTGTGGAAAAAATGAAATAATTTTTTTTTTATTGAGTCTTAGCACCTTTTGACAATTTTTTCTTCCTGGAGGGCCGCAACTGTTTCCTTTTGTGCTCCAAGAGTATTGAAAATTGATCTTAATTAGGTCCTTGCTGAATCATTTCACCAGATCCATAGGTAGGTAGGTAGGTAGGTCCATTCTTCTCCATTAATGAAGTAAGAACTTCTGACTGTTTTTCATTGTTTACGAGTATTTTTAATTTGTTTTATTTTTAGTTTATTTTTTTAACGACTTGAATTACTAAACTCATGACCGAGAGCCAAAAAACATACACGACAGACGACGCAGCCAACAGCTCGCGCGCGTGCGCATTAAAAAATGCATACACATGACGCGACACGCGAGCAGCTCTGAGAGAGAAACCAAGCAGCGTGAGTAATTCGGGGAGGAAATTCAGTGTGTATTCATTTTTCGTTGGGGTAGGACGTGCCAGTGGACTGCGCGCGTATTTCGCGCGCCACCGGGAAATTACGCGTTTCGGTGATTAGCGCTCGGTTTTTTTTTTGAGTTTTACTGTCTCAAATTAAACTTAATTAATTAATTAGATTAAATTAAATAAAATTAAAATTTATTCATCAATTTAATGCAATTAAAATTTTTACATTTATTTTGTTATGACTGTGGAAAAAATGAAATAATTTTTTTTTTATTGAGTCTTAGCACCTTTTGACAATTTTTTCTTCCTGGGGGGCCGCAACTGTTTCCTTTTGTGCTCCAAGAGTATTGAAAATTGATCTTAATTAAGTCCTTGCTGAATCATTTCACCAGATCCATAGGTAGGTAGGTAGGTAGGTCCATTCTTCTCCATTAATGAAGTAAGAACTTCTGACTGTTTTTCATTATTTACGAGTATTTTTAATTTGTTTTATTTTTAGTTTATTTTTTTAACGACTTGAATTACTAAACTCATGACCGAGAGCCAAAAAACATACACGACAGACGACGCAGCCAACAGCTCGCGCGCGTGCGCATTAAAAAATGCATACACATGACGCGACACGCGAGCAGCTCTGAGAGAGAAACCAAGCAGCGTGAGTAATTCGGGGAGGAAATTCAGTGTGTATTCATTTTTCGTTGGGGTAGGACGTGCCAGTGGACTGTGCGCGTATTTCGCGCGCCACCGGGAAATTACGCGTTTCGGTGATTAGCGCTCGGTTTTTTTTTGGAGTTTTACTGTCTTAAATTAAACTTAATTAATTAATTAGATTAAATTAAATAAAATTAAAATTTATTCATCAATTTAATGCAATTAAAATTTTTACATTTATTTTGTTATGACTGTGGAAAAAATGAAATAATTTTTTTTTTTATTGAGTCTTAGCACCTTTTGACAATTTTTTCTTCCTGGAGGGCCGCAACTGTTTCCTTTTGTGCTCCAAGAGTATTGAAAATTGATCTTAATTAGGTCCTTGCTGAATCATTTCACCAGATCCATAGGTAGGTAGGTAGGTAGGTCCATTCTTCTCCATTAATGAAGTAAGAACTTCTGACTGTTTTTCATTATTTACGAGTATTTTTAATTTGTTTTATTTTTAGTTTATTTTTTTAACGACTGGAATTACTAAACTCATGACCGAGAGCCAAAAAACATACACGACAGACGACGCAGCCAACAGCTCGCGCGCGTGCGCATTAAAAAATGCATACACATGACGCGACACGCGAGCAGCTCTGAGAGAGAAACCAAGCAGCGTGAGTAATTCGGGGAGGAAATTCAGTGTGTATTCATTTTTCGTTGGGGTAGGGCGTGCCAGTGGACTGCGCGCGTATTTCGCGCGCCACCGGGAAATTACGCGTTTCGGTGATTAGCGCTCGGTTTTTTTTTGGAGTTTTACTGTCTCAAATTAAACTTAATTAATTAATTAGATTAAATTAAATAAAATTAAAATTTATTCATCAATTTAATGCAATTAAAATTTTTACATTTATTTTGTTATGACTGTGGAAAAAATGAAATAATTTTTTTTTTTATTGAGTCTTAGCACCTTTTGACAATTTTTTCTTCCTGGAGGGCCGCAACTGTTTCCTTTTGTGCTCCAAGAGTATTGAAAATTGATCTTAATTAAGTCCTTGCTGAATCATTTCACCAGATCCATAGGTAGGTAGGTAGGTAGGTCCATTCTTCTCCATTAATGAAGTAAGAACTTCTGACTGTTTTTCATTATTTACGAGTATTTTTAATTTGTTTTATTTTTAGTTTATTTTTTTAACGACTTGAATTACTAAACTCATGACCGAGAGCCAAAAAACATACACAACAGACGACGCAGCCAACAGCTCGCGCGCGTGCGCATTAAAAAATGCATACACATGACGCGACACGCGAGCAGCTCTGAGAGAGAAACCAAGCAGCGTGAGTAATTCGGGCAGGAAATTCAGTGTGTATTCATTTTTCGTTGGGGTAGGACGTGCCAGTGGACTGCGCGCGTATTTCGCGCGCCACCGGGAAATTACGCGTTTCGGTGATTAGCGCTCGGTTTTTTTTGGAGTTTTACTGTCTCAAATTAAACTTAATTAATTAATTAGATTAAATTAAATAAAATTAAAATTTATTCATCAATTTAATGCAATTAAAATTTTTACATTTATTTTGTTATGACTGTGGAAAAAATGAAATAATTTTTTTTTTATTGAGTCTTAGCACCTTTTGACAATTTTTTCTTCCTGGAGGGCCGCAACTGTTTCCTTTTGTGCTCCAAGAGTATTGAAAATTGATCTTAATTAAGTCCTTGCTGAATCATTTCACCAGATCCATAGGTAGGTAGGTAGGTAGGTCCATTCTTCTCCATTAATGAAGTAAGAACTTCTGACTGTTTTTCATTATTTACGAGTATTTTTAATTTGTTTTATTTTTAGTTTATTTTTTTAACGACTTGAATTACTAAACTCATGACCGAGAGCCAAAAAACATACACGACAGACGACGCAGCCAACAGCTCCCGCGCGTGCGCATTAAAAAATGCATACACATGACGCGACACGCGAGCAGCTCTGAGAGAGAAACCAAGCAGCGTGAGTAATTCGGGGAGGAAATTCAGTGTGTATTCATTTTTCGTTGGGGTAGGACGTGCCAGTGGACTGCGCGCGTATTTCGCGCGCCACCGGGAAATTACGCGTTTCGGTGATTAGCGCTCGGTTTTTTTTGGAGTTTTACTGTCTCAAATTAAACTTAATTAATTAATTAGATTAAATTAAATAAAATTAAAATTTATTCATCAATTTAATGCAATTAAAATTTTTACATTTATTTTGTTATGACTGTGGAAAAAATGAAATAATTTTTTTTTTTATTGAGTCTTAGCACCTTTTGACAATTTTTTCTTCCTGGAGGGCCGCAACTGTTTCCTTTTGTGCTCCAAGAGTATTGAAAATTGATCTTAATTAAGTCCTTGCTGAATCATTTCACCAGATCCATAGGTAGGTAGGTAGGTAGGTCCATTCTTCTCCATTAATGAAGTAAGAACTTCTGACTGTTTTTCATTATTTACGAGTATTTTTAATTTGTTTTATTTTTAGTTTATTTTTTTAACGACTTGAATTACTAAACTCATGACCGAGAGCCAAAAAACATACACGACAGACGACGCAGCCAACAGCTCGCGCGCGTGCGCATTAAAAAATGCATACACATGACGCGACACGCGAGCAGCTCTGAGAGAGAAACCAAGCAGCGTGAGTAATTCGGGGAGGAAATTCAGTGTGTATTCATTTTTCGTTGGGGTAGGACGTGCCAGTGGACTGCGCGCGTATTTCGCGCGCCACCGGGAAATTACGCGTTTCGGTGATTAGCGCTCGGTTTTTTTTGGAGTTTTACTGTCTCAAATTAAACTTAATTAATTAATTAGATTAAATTAAATAAAATTAAAATTTATTCATCAATTTAATGCAATTAAAATTTTTACATTTATTTTGTTATGACTGTGGAAAAAATGAAATAATTTTTTTTTTATTGAGTCTTAGCACCTTTTGACAATTTTTTCTTCCTGGAGGGCCGCAACTGTTTCCTTTTGTGCTCCAAGAGTATTGAAAATTGATCTTAATTAAGTCCTTGCTGAATCATTTCACCAGATCCATAGGTAGGTAGGTAGGTAGGTCCATTCTTCTCCATTAATGAAGTAAGAACTTCTGACTGTTTTTCATTATTTACGAGTATTTTTAATTTGTTTTATTTTTAGTTTATTTTTTTAACGACTTGAATTACTAAACTCATGACCGAGAGCCAAAAAACATACACGACAGACGACGCAGCCAACAGCTCGCGCGCGTGCGCATTAAAAAATGCATACACATGACGCGACACGCGAGCAGCTCTGAGAGAGAAACCAAGCAGCGTGAGTAATTCGGGGAGGAAATTCAGTGTGTATTCATTTTTCGTTGGGGTAGGACGTGCCAGTGGACTGCGCGCGTATTTCGCGCGCCACCGGGAAATTACGCGTTTCGGTGATTAGCGCTCGTTTTTTTTTGGAGTTTTACTGTCTCAAATTAAACTTAATTAATTAATTAGATTAAATTAAATAAAATTAAAATTTATTCATCAATTTAATGCAATTAAAATTTTTACATTTATTTTGTTATGACTGTGGAAAAAATGAAATAATTTTTTTTTTTATTGAGTCTTAGCACCTTTTGACAATTTTTTCTTCCTGGAGGGCCGCAACTGTTTCCTTTTGTGCTCCAAGAGTATTGAAAATTGATCTTAATTAAGTCCTTGCTGAATCATTTCACCAGATCCATAGGTAGGTAGGTAGGTAGGTCCATTCTTCTCCATTAATGAAGTAAGAACTTCTGACTGTTTTTCATTATTTACGAGTATTTTTAATTTGTTTTATTTTTAGTTTATTTTTTTAACGACTTGAATTACTAAACTCATGACCGAGAGCCAAAAAACATACACAACAGACGACGCAGCCAACAGCTCGCGCGCGTGCGCATTAAAAAATGCATACACATGACGCGACACGCGAGCAGCTCTGAGAGAGAAACCAAGCAGCGTGAGTAATTCGGGGAGGAAATTCAGTGTGTATTCATTTTTCGTTGGGGTAGGACGTGCCAGTGGACTGCGCGCGTATTTCGCGCGCCACCGGGAAATTACGCGTTTCGGTGATTAGCGCTCGGTTTTTTTTGGAGTTTTACTGTCTCAAATTAAACTTAATTAATTAATTAGATTAAATTAAATAAAATTAAAATTTATTCATCAATTTAATGCAATTAAAATTTTTACATTTATTTTGTTATGACTGTGGAAAAAATGAAATAATTTTTTTTTTTATTGAGTCTTAGCACCTTTTGACAATTTTTTCTTCCTGGAGGGCCGCAACTGTTTCCTTTTGTGCTCCAAGAGTATTGAAAATTGATCTTAATTAAGTCCTTGCTGAATCATTTCACCAGATCCATAGGTAGGTAGGTAGGTAGGTCCATTCTTCTCCATTAATGAAGTAAGAACTTCTGACTGTTTTTCATTATTTACGAGTATTTTTAATTTGTTTTATTTTTAGTTTATTTTTTTAACGACTTGAATTACTAAACTCATGACCGAGAGCCAAAAAACATACACGACAGACGACGCAGCCAACAGCTCGCGCGCGTGCGCATTAAAAAATGCATACACATGACGCGACACGCGAGCAGCTCTGAGAGAGAAACCAAGCAGCGTGAGTAATTCGGGGAGGAAATTCAGTGTGTATTCATTTTTCGTTGGGGTAGGACGTGCCAGTGGACTGCGCGCGTATTTAGCGCGCCACCGGGAAATTACGCGTTTCGGTGATTAGCGCTCGGTTTTTTTTGGAGTTTTACTGTCTCAAATTAAACTTAATTAATTAATTAGATTAAATTAAATAAAATTAAAATTTATTCATCAATTTAATGCAATTAAAATTTTTACATTTATTTTGTTATGACTGTGGAAAAAATGAAATAATTTTTTTTTTATTGAGTCTTAGCACCTTTTGACAATTTTTTCTTCCTGGAGGGCCGCAACTGTTTCCTTTTGTGCTCCAAGAGTATTGAAAATTGATCTTAATTAAGTCCTTGCTGAATCATTTCACCAGATCCATAGGTAGGTAGGTAGGTAGGTCCATTCTTCTCCATTAATGAAGTAAGAACTTCTGACTGTTTTTCATTATTTACGAGTATTTTTAATTTGTTTTATTTTTAGTTTATTTTTTTAACGACTTGAATTACTAAACTCATGACCGAGAGCCAAAAAACATACACAACAGACGACGCAGCCAACAGCTCGCGCGCGTGCGCATTAAAAAATGCATACACATGACGCGACACGCGAGCAGCTCTGAGAGAGAAACCAAGCAGCGTGAGTAATTCGGGGAGGAAATTCAGTGTGTATTCATTTTTCGTTGGGGTAGGACGTGCCAGTGGACTGCGCGCGTATTTCGCGCGCCACCGGGAAATTACGCGTTTCGGTGATTAGCGCTCGGTTTTTTTTTGGAGTTTTACTGTCTCAAATTAAACTTAATTAATTAATTAGATTAAATTAAATAAAATTAAAATTTATTCATCAATTTAATGCAATTAAAATTTTTACATTTATTTTGTTATGACTGTGGAAAAAATGAAATAATTTTTTTTTTATTGAGTCTTAGCACCTTTTGACAATTTTTTCTTCCTGGAGGGCCGCAACTGTTTCCTTTTGTGCTCCAAGAGTATTGAAAATTGATCTTAATTAAGTCCTTGCTGAATCATTTCACCAGATCCATAGGTAGGTAGGTAGGTAGGTCCATTCTTCTCCATTAATGAAGTAAGAACTTCTGACTGTTTTTCATTATTTACGAGTATTTTTAATTTGTTTTATTTTTAGTTTATTTTTTTAACGACTTGAATTACTAAACTCATGACCGAGAGCCAAAAAACATACACAACAGACGACGCAGCCAACAGCTCGCGCGCGTGCGCATTAAAAAATGCATACACATGACGCGACACGCGAGCAGCTCTGAGAGAGAAACCAAGCAGCGTGAGTAATTCGGGGAGGAAATTCAGTGTGTATTCATTTTTCGTTGGGGTAGGACGTGCCAGTGGACTGCGCGCGTATTTCGCGCGCCACCGGGAAATTACGCGTTTCGGTGATTAGCGCTCGGTTTTTTTTGGAGTTTTACTGTCTCAAATTAAACTTAATTAATTAATTAGATTAAATTAAATAAAATTAAAATTTATTCATCAATTTAATGCAATTAAAATTTTTACATTTATTTTGTTATGACTGTGGAAAAAATGAAATAATTTTTTTTTTATTGAGTCTTAGCACCTTTTGACAATTTTTTCTTCCTGGAGGGCCGCAACTGTTTCCTTTTGTGCTCCAAGAGTATTGAAAATTGATTTTAATTAAGTCCTTGCTGAATCATTTCACCAGATCCATAGGTAGGTAGGTAGGTAGGTCCATTCTTCTCCATTAATGAAGTAAGAACTTCTGACTGTTTTTCATTATTTACGAGTATTTTTAATTTGTTTTATTTTTAGTTTATTTTTTTAACGACTTGAATTACTAAACTCATGACCGAGAGCCAAAAAACATACACGACAGACGACGCAGCCAACAGCTCGCGCGCGTGCGCATTAAAAAATGCATACACATGACGCGACACGCGAGCAGCTCTGAGAGAGAAACCAAGCAGCGTGAGTAATTCGGGGAGGAAATTCAGTGTGTATTCATTTTTCGTTGGGGTAGGACGTGCCAGTGGACTGCGCGCGTATTTCGCGCGCCACCGGGAAATTACGCGTTTCGGTGATTAGCGCTCGGTTTTTTTTTGGAGTTTTACTGTCTCAAATTAAACTTAATTAATTAATTAGATTAAATTAAATAAAATTAAAATTTATTCATCAATTTAATGCAATTAAAATTTTTACATTTATTTTGTTATGACTGTTGAAAAAATGAAATAATTATTTTTTTTATTTAGTCTTAGCACCTTTTGACAATTTTTTCTTCCTGGAGGGCCGCAACTGTTTCCTTTTGTGCTCCAAGAGTATTGAAAATTGATCTTAATTAAGTCCTTGCTGAATCATTTCACCAGATCCATAGGTAGGTAGGTAGGTAGGTCCATTCTTCTCCATTAATGAAGTAAGAACTTCTGACTGTTTTTCATTATTTACGAGTATTTTTAATTTGTTTTATTTTTAGTTTATTTTTTTAACGACTTGAATTACTAAACTCATGACCGAGAGCCAAAAAACATACACGACAGACGACGCAGCCAACAGCTCGCGCGCGTGCGCATTAAAAAATGCATACACATGACGCGACACGCGAGCAGCTCTGAGAGAGAAACCAAGCAGCGTGAGTAATTCGGGGAGGAAATTCAGTGTGTATTCATTTTTCGTTGGGGTAGGACGTGCCAGTGGACTGCGCGCGTATTTCGCGCGCCACCGGGAAATTACGCGTTTCGGTGATTAGCGCTCGGTTTTTTTTTGGAGTTTTACTGTCTCAAATTAAACTTAATTAATTAATTAGATTAAATTAAATAAAATTAAAATTTATTCATCAATTTAATGCAATTAAAATTTTTACATTTATTTTGTTATGACTGTGGAAAAAATGAAATAATTATTTTTTTTATTTAGTCTTAGCACCTTTTGACAATTTTTTCTTCCTGGAGGGCCGCAACTGTTTCCTTTTGTGCTCCAAGAGTATTGAAAATTGATCTTAATTAAGTCCTTGCTGAATCATTTCACCAGATTCATAGGTAGGTAGGTAGGTAGGTCCATTCTTCTCCATTAATGAAGTAAGAACTTCTGACTGTTTTTCATTATTTACGAGTATTTTTAATTTGTTTTATTTTTAGTTTATTTTTTTAACGACTTGAATATTTTGGAAATAAAACAACCACCAAAAACAAATAACTAAAACAACCATTCAAAAGAAATGAATTCTGTTTCAAAATAAGAACCCAACAAACGCACAAACACAGTCTAATTGAATCACTACCTGTCGGGAGCGTAGTGAAGAATAATCAATGAAGGGTGGCAAGATAATTTAGTGTGTATTCATTACTCGGTGGGGTAGGAGGTGGAAGTGCGCGACTTTCGGAAAATTGCGCGTTTTTGTTTGATTTTCTTGTGTTTTGTTGGAAATTTTAGTGCCTCAGAGTTACCCTTTTGAATTTAACTTCCTCCTACCGCTGATATGTGACAGCCTTATATTCATGAATTGTACATTTATTTCGCAAGCATCTTTGAAAAAAATAATTAAAATAATTTTTTTGAAATATAAGAATCTGTTGCAATGGCTTTTTTTATTTTTGAAGCAATTAAGTTCCAAGAGCGTTCAATCCTTGCTGAATCCTTTCGCCAGATGAACATTTTTCTCCAATAATGAAGTAAGAACTTCTGACACTGTTTTTCATTAGTTATTTATTTTCTTTTCCATTTTTTTTAAACGTTGAACTTTGTCAATGGACTAAATATTTTTAAAAAAAATGTCCACCAAAAACGAAGGCGGGAATGGTTGTGATTTTCTACAAACGCACAAACGCCTTCCAATTGAACCACTCGACTACTTGTCGGGAGCAAAATGCAAAACCACAATAAAGGTGAAATGGTTTTTTGTGAATTTAACTTTGCATTTTAAGGATGCTTCCTTTTAATTTCCTTTTTGAGTTGCTTTGAGGGAACAACCATGTCCTACAATTGCTTCCACGGGAAGTGCATTCAGCTGGAGTAACAGCGCTGTTTCACTGTAATTGTTTAGGCCATTTGCGTGTTGACTTTTTTTAGGTTATGAAAGTGAAGTAAGCGTGTGGATTTCTGCAGTGAAAAATAAAACACAATTTAGTACATACTAACTTTCAAGTAAACAATCTTTTTTTTTGTTTTTCAAAAGATGAGTTTGAAAGTAAGTTTTTCAAAAACGATTCATAAAAATGTCTCTTTGTGAAATCCAAATCCCAGAGCACTCGGAAATGCTCCCAACGGCTCCCAGGCATCTGCCTCTTTTGGGTGTAGAGGTTGGAGACACAAGATGCCATCTCTTCATTAATGGGTGGCGTATGTTGAAGTTACCAATGGGGATACCTCCAAGTACAGCCTACACCATCGCAACCCAAGCTATCAACATAACTTGACTGAAAAATAATATAAAAGAACAGACTTCCGGGTCTTGGAACAGATATTTTAGATAGATATTTATTTGTTTTCATCATAAATAACATTGCATTTTTTTGAAATATTTGCACAGCTTGCACAGAGATTTGATCGTTAAGTCTGATCTTACAACTGAAAAATTTATATTTAGTTAAAGAATTATGCATTATTTTGGGAAAGCTTTGAAGGAAAAATTATGGAAAAAAAAAAAAACCTTCATATAAATATTTTGATTATTTTATGTCTTACGTAATATCACAGTGAGGAAAGAAAAATAACTACTGAAAGCGTATTTTATAATATGTTAAATAAATAAATATAAATATTAATAGATAAATAAATAAATAATCAAATAAATGAATAAATAAATAAATAAGCAAATAAATAAATAAATAAATAAATAAGCAAAATAAATAAATAAATAAGCAAATAAATAAATAAATAAACAAATAAATAATAGTCCGCTACACATAATGTGAATAAATAAATTAACAAAAACGTGTGTAAATAAATATATTAACAAAACGTAAATAAATAAATAGAATCTTAGTTCATTAAACTTTGTATAAGTGTGTTGTCGGAACGAACACATCTTTCAAAAAAGTTTGTATTGAGTATTTCAATTTTCCTATCGACCTGTAGAATTCCGGCTTGTTCATGCAATATCATTGTTGAAAAGTGCCAAGGGTGTTGTAAAATCATTTTTAGTACTTTATTTTGCATGATTTGGAGCTTTTTAATGTGGGTATTGGCGCACTTTCCCCATACTGGCGAACCATACATTATAAGTGCCTGAAATATTACCTTGTAGATGGTCATTTTATTATGCTTGCTCAGCAGTGAACCTCTGTTTATAAGCGGATACAACGTTTTTATTGTGATTTTGACCTTTTTACAAACGTTCGCAATATGAAGGGCAAAGGTTAACTTTTTGTCTAGGTATATTCCTAAATACTTGACCGAGTCA
Organism: Portevinia maculata; assembly: GCA_949715645.1. NCBI lineage: Eukaryota > Metazoa > Arthropoda > Insecta > Diptera > Syrphidae > Portevinia > Portevinia maculata. The sequence goes on along the minus strand of CATIYB010000023.1, from coordinate 15,813 downwards.
ACCCAAGGGATATCGCAAGCGGTTAGTCGTAATCTATTTGCAGGCAGGAAACAAATCTTTCTTTTTCTAGTGAAAAAGATAGCTTGACTCTTGCCCGCATTTATTTTGATCTTCCAGTGCTTGTAGTATTCAAAGATTTCATTAAGTGCGTTTTGAATGTTATCAACTATAAAAGCGGGGTTCTCATGAGATGTAAACAGAGCTATATCATCAGCATACATTGCTATATTACAGTTTGGAAAATTTGGAAAATCCGCAGTATATATGTTAAAAAGAGTTGGGGCTAATACAGAACCTTGCGGAACGCCAGCTGGGATTGATTTCAATGCAGACATGCTATTTCTGATTGATACCGTAAACTTTCTGTCGGATAGAAAACTCTGTATGATTTTTGTTAAGTGGAGCGGACAACCACATTTAATAAGCTTATAAATTAAGCCGTTGTGCCAGACGGTATCGAATGCTTTTTCAATATCTAGCAGTACTAGGCCTGTGGATGATTTTGCAGCTAGATTTTGCTTAACGTGTTTACAAATTCTAAGAACTTGATGAGAAGTGCTGTGACCGTTGCGGAAACCGAATTGATACTCGGGTAATATATTTTTGTCCGTGAGGAATATTTGCAGTTTGTTTTTAATTATTTTTTCTAAAATTTTACTGCAGGAACTTAGTAAGCTAATCGGTCTGTAGCTGGTAGGGCTATAAGGAGGCTTTAAAATCGGAATGACTTTTGCGGTTTTCCACTTGAGCGGAAAGTATTGTAGCTTAAGGCAGGCATTTATAATAAAGGTTAAGATATGTAAACCACTAACCGGAAATTGTTTCAGCATCTGATTGTTTATTTTGTCCAGGCCTGGAGACTTTCCGCTTCTTAGACCTCGTACAATGTCTTCTATGTCCTCAGTTGAAACTAGTTCGTTTGTGGGAAGTGTGATCTGCCTACCATTTAAAACAAGAATATCATTTTCGACTTCTACTTCTGTTGACAGAGTCGAGTTTGTATTCTCAAAAGTGTGGTTTGATACAAACGATTCGGCTAGTAGTTCAACTTTTTCATCATTAGTAGAAGCGATGTTGTTTGCTTCTTGCAGCATTGGGATTATAGAGTTTTTCTTTTTTAACATTTTTGATAGATTCCAAAAGGGCTTGCAATTTCGATCTAATGAGCTAAGCTTTCTGTTCCATTCTTGATTTCTGAAGTCTTTGATATGCATTGTTATAATCTTGTTTAATCGATTTGTTAACTTTAAATCGCTTGGCAATCGATATCTCTGCCAGTTGCGTCTGATACTATTACGATACTTAATGAGGTTTAGTATGAATCGAGGGAGAATAATTGATCTACTACATGGCGTTTTTTTGGGGACCGATACATTGATACTGTTAAGAACTTTATTTTCGAAAACTTCAATACACATGTCTACTTGCTCACGACTATTTATAACATCAAGGTTTGAGGGACATTCACGAACACTCAACGTTAAATGAGTTCTAAACAAGTCCCAATTCGCATTCTTAAAATCTAAATATTGCACGTTGTTTTGACTAGGTCCCAAAAGAATATCACAGCTTACAGGTAAATGGTCGGAACTTAATCCATTAATCACAGTTGGTTGAGATAACATTGTTGGGACATTTGTAATGAGTAGGTCCAAAGTAGATGGCGAGAATCTAGCAGCTGTTGGAATATAGGTCGGGCTTTGCGGGTATAAAATATTGAATGGATGCCTTAATGATAAATTGTGCAAAACATTACCCCAAGAGTTTGCTCTAAGGCACCCCCACTCACGATGCCTACAATTCAGATCCCCACCTACAACAAAGGTATCACTGCTGATCAATCGCCTTAAGTCGTTTTTCAAGCAGATTGCTCTCGCACGATTTGATGAACCACCAGGAAAATACACTGATATCACTTTCAGTTTAGTTAAATTGGACAGTGTTATTTCTACTCCAATGGATTCAATCCACTTGCCGTACACAGGCCAACTTTACACTTTTGAGTTGTAATTTTCTTGCCCCACACGGCGGGCGGCGGTATAATTTGATTTTTAATCAGAGAAGTGTTTTTGAATTTAATTTCATTTTCAATAAACTCTTGTTTGACTGAAGAAAATTGACAAAATGTCAAATATCAGCCAGCATAGTGCTGCCAAGTCGCAGTCGAGCCCCTCTTTACTCTTTTCATTTAAGCCTCTATACGCTTGAGTAAGAAAATACACCTTGTTTGCCGCGAGGACAACTGCTAAATTTGCAAGAAAAATAGGATCCTTTTAACTAATAAAAAAAAACAACTTCGAATCGATCGGGAGCAACAATCAGAAAAAAAAAATGGAAGACAAATTTCAACGACTACTTTATTGTACCAAAGATCTTAAAGGGTCTGCATTGGCCACTAGTGTGACGGGCGCAGGATTCTCTTGCCCCGTCAACCCAGTAACCAAACCAAACCTATTGTACCGATGGAAGAAACCTCGTCGCCTGCTTTGGTATTTGGTCAAGGCAATGCTCATCCTTGTCATCTTGGTCATTGAACAACGCGAAACCTAGAAATGTCCACATTGCTTTTGTCCTCTCCTTTATTAATCTCTTTGCTTTACGACGAAATTTGTACCGATTTTGTCGTAATGTCTCCTGTCGCTATTTTATCAATATTTCCACCGGAAGTGCTTAAACGAAACAGCTAGCTGCATTCCACCCTTAGAGAATTTCAACCGCAATACCCGCCATGCAAGGAATGCGCATTAGTTCACCATTAAGCCTGTTTTCGGACGTATAGTGAAAAACAAGGAATGTGTCATGCGTATCTAACAACTGGCATTAATAGATTTTTGTTTTAGATACAAACAAAAAAGGTAAACTTTTTGAATTTGGGTGTCCAGATGCTGCACGGTTTCTTCGATATCTCCCAAACCAGTTGACTTACAGCAATCTACCAAATATCTCTGAATTCTAGATTCAATTATCTAACAAGTCATCGCCCATCGCCCTGATTATCGTGGGCGATGAGTCGGAACCGCAAAATGAAGCTCAGTGGATTTTCGCTAGACATGGCCCATCACCATGATTATCATGGGCGATGAGCCGGAACCGCAAAATGAAGCTTAGAAGCCATTCCCAAGTCATCGCCCATCGCCGTGTTTATCGTGCGCGATGAGCCGGAACCGCAAAATGAAGCTCTGTAGACATTCACAAGTCATCGCCCATCGGAGTGATTATCCTGGGCGATGAGCCGGAACCGCAAAATGGTGTTCAGAAGACATACAGCAATCTAACAAATATGCTTGAACTATAGATTCAAGTATCTAACAACTGGCATTAATAGATTTTTGTTTTAGATACAAAAAAAAAACCAACAACATGCTGAACGGTGTCTTCGATATCTGCCAAACCAGTTGACCTACAGCGATCAAATAAATATAAGTGAATTCTACATTAAATTATCTATAAAATAGCATTAATAGATTTTGGTTCCAGATACAAAAAAAAACCAACAACATGCTGAACGGTTTCTTCGATATCTGCCAAACCAGTTGACCTACAGCGATCAAATAAATATGAGTGAATTCTACATTAAATTATCTATAAAATAGCATTAATAGATTTTGGTTCCAGATACAAAAAAAAACCAACAACACGCTGAACGGTTTCTTCGATATCTGCCAAACCAGTTGACCTACAGCGATCAAATAAATATGAGTGAATTCTACATTAAATTATCTATAAAATAGCATTAATAGATTTTGGTTCCAGATACAAAAAAAAACCAACAACATGCTGAACGGTTTCTTCGATATCTGCCAAACCAGTTGACCTACAGCGATCAAATAAATATGAGTGAATTCTACATTAAATTATCTATAAAATAGCATTAATAGATTTTGGTTCCAGATACAAAAAAAACCAACAACATGCTGAACGGTTTCTTCGATATCTGCCAAACCAGTTGACCTACAGCGATCAAATAAGTATGAGTGAATTCTACATTAAATTATCTATAAAATAGCATTAATAGATTTTGGTTCCAGATACAAAAAAAAACCAACCACATGCTGAACGGTTTCTTCGATATCTGCCAAACCAGTTGACCTACAGCGATCAAATAAATATGAGTGAATTCTACATTAAATTATCTATAAAATAGCATTAATATATTTTTGTTTTAGATACAAAAAAAAAAACAGCAACATGCTGAACGGTTTCTTCGATATCTGCCAAACCAGTTGACCTACAGCGATCAAATAAATATGAGTGAATTCTACATTAAATTATCTATAAAATAGCATTAATAGATTTTGGTTCCAGATACAAAAAAAAAAACCAACAACATGCTGAACGGTTTCTTCGATATCTGCCAAACCAGTTGACCTACAGCGATAAAATAAATATGACTGAATTCTAGATTAAATTATTTATAAAATTGCATTAATAGATTTTAATTTTAGATACAAAAAAAAACCAACATTATCCTGCACTATTTCTTCGATATCTGCCAAACCAGTTGACCTACAGCGATAAAATAAATATGACTGAATTCTAGATTAAATTATCTATAAAGTTGCATTAATAGATTTTAATTTTAGATACAAAAAAAAACCAACATTATCCTGCACTATTTCTTCGATATCTGCCAAACCAGTTGACCTACAGCGATAAAATAAATATGACTGAATTCTAGATTAAATTATCTATAAAGTTGCATTAATAGATTTTAATTTTAGATACAATAAAAAACCAACATTATCCTGCACTATTTCTTCGATATCTGCCAAACCAGTTGACCTACAGCGATAAAATAAATATGACTGAATTCTAGATTAAATTATCTACAAAGTTGCATTAATAGATTTTAATTTTAGATACAAAAAAAAACCAACATTATCCTGCACTATTTCTTCGATATCTGCCAAACCAGTTGACCTACAGCGATAAAATAAATATGACTGAATTCTAGATTAAATTATCTATAAAGTTGCATTAATAGATTTTAATTTTAGATACAAAAAAAACCAACATTATCCTGCACTATTTCTTCGATATCTGCCAAACCAGTTGACCTACAGCGATAAAATAAATATGACTGAATTCTAGATTAAATTATCTATAAAGTTGCATTAATAGATTTTAATTTTAGATACAAAAAAAAACCAACATTATCCTGCACTATTTCTTCGATATCTGCCAAACCAGTTGACCTACAGCGATAAAATAAATATGACTGAATTCTAGATTAAATTATCTATAAAATTGCATTAATAGATTTTAATTTTAGATACAAAAAAAAACCAACATTATCCTGCACTATTTCTTCGATATCTGCCAAACCAGTTGACCTACAGCGATAAAATAAATATGACTGAATTCTAGATTAAATTATCTATAAAGTTGCATTAATAGATTTTAATTTTAGATACAAAAAAAAACCAACATTATCCTGCACTATTTCTTCGATATCTGCCAAACCAGTTGACCTACAGCGATAAAATAAATATGACTGAATTCTAGATTAAATTATCTATAAAGTTGCATTAATAGATTTTAATTTTAGATACAAAAAAAAACCAACATTATCCTGCACTATTTCTTCGATATCTTCCAAACCAGTTGACCTACAGCGATAAAATAAATATGACTGAATTCTAGATTAAATTATCTATAAAGTTGCATTAATAGATTTTAATTTTAGATACAAAAAAAAACCAACATTATCCTGCACTATTTCTTCGATATCTGCCAAACCAGTTGACCTACAGCGATAAAATAAATATGACTGAATTCTAGATTAAATTATCTATAAAGTTGCATTAATAGATTTTAATTTTAGATACAAAAAAAAACCAACATTATCCTGCACTATTTCTTCGATATCTGCCAAACCAGTTGACCTACAGCGATAAAATAAATATGACTGAATTCTAGATTAAATTATCTATAAAGTTGCATTAATAGATTTTAATTTTAGATACAAAAAAAAACCAACATTATCCTGCACTATTTCTTCGATATCTGCCAAACCAGTTGACCTACAGCGATAAAATAAATATGACTGAATTCTAGATTAAATTATCTATAAAATTGCATTAATAGATTTTAATTTTAGATACAAAAAAAAACCAACATTATCCTGCACTATTTCTTCGATATCTGCCAAACCAGTTGACCTACAGCGATAAAATAAATATGACTGAATTCTAGATTAAATTATCTATAAAATTGCATTAATAGATTTTAATTTTAGATACAAAAAAAAACCAACATTATCCTGCACTATTTCTTCGATATCTGCAAACCAGTTGACCTACAGCGATAAATAAATATGACTGAATTCTAGATTAAATTATCTATAAAATTGCATAAATAGATTTTAATTTTAGATACAAAAAAAAAACCAACATTATCCTGCACTATTTCTTCGATATCTGCCAAACCAGTTGACCTACAGCGATAAAATAAATATGACTGAATTCTAGATTAAATTATCTATAAAATTGCATTAATAGATTTTAATTTTAGATACAAAAAAAAACCAACATTATCCTGCACTATTTCTTCGATATCTGCCAAACCAGTTGACCTACAGCGATAAAATAAATATGACTGAATTCTAGATTAAATTATCTATAAAATTGCATTAATAGATTTTAATTTTAGATACAAAAAAAACCAACATTATCCTGCACTATTTCTTCGATATCTGCCAAACCAGTTGACCTACAGCGATAAAATAAATATGACTGAATTCTAGATTAAATTATCTATAAAATTGCATTAATAGATTTTAATTTTAGATACAAAAAAAAAAACCAACATTATCCTGCACTATTTCTTCGATATCTGCCAAACCAGTTGACCTACAGCGATAAAATAAATATGACTGAATTCTAGATTAAATTATCTATAAAATTGCATTAATAGATTTTAATTTTAGATACAAAAAAAAACCAACATTATCCTGCACTATTTCTTCGATATCTGCCAAACCAGTTGACCTACAGCGATAAAATAAATATGACTGAATTCTAGATTAAATTATCTATAAAATTGCATTAATAGTTTTTAATTTTAGATACAAAAAAAAAACCAACATTATCCTGCACTATTTCTTCGATATCTGCCAAACCAGTTGACCTACAGCGATAAAATAAATATGACTGAATTCTAGATTAAATTATCTATAAAATTGCATTAATAGATTTTAATTTTAGATACAAAAAAAAACCAACATTATCCTGCACTATTTCTTCGATATCTGCCAAACCAGTTGACCTACAGCGATAAAATAAATATGACTGAATTCTAGATTAAATTATCTATAAAATTGCATTAATAGATTTTAATTTTAGATACAAAAAAAAACCAACATTATCCTGCACTATTTCTTCGATATCTGCCAAACCAGTTGACCTACAGCGATAAAATAAATATGACTGAATTCTAGATTAAATTATCTATAAAATTGCATTAATAGATTTTAATTTTAGATACAAAAAAAAACCAACATTATCCTGCACTATTTCTTCGATATCTGCCAAACCAGTTGACCTACAGCGATAAAATAAATATGACTGAATTCTAGATTAAATTATCTATAAAATTGCATTAATAGATTTTAATTTTAGATACAAAAAAAAAACCAACATTATCCTGCACTATTTCTTCGATATCTGCCAAACCAGTTGACCTACAGCAATAAAATAAATATGACTGAATTCTAGATTAAATTATCTATAAAATTGCATTAATAGATTTTAATTTTAGATACAAAAAAAAACCAACATTATCCTGCACTATTTCTTCGATATCTGCCAAACCAGTTGACCTACAGCGATAAAATAAATATGACTGAATTCTAGATTAAATTATCTATAAAGTTGCATTAATAGATTTTAATTTTAGATACAAAAAAAAAAACCAACATTATCCTGCACTATTTCTTCGATATCTGCCAAACCAGTTGACCTACAGCGATAAAATAAATATGACTGAATTCTAGATTAAATTATCTATAAAATTGCATTAATAGATTTTAATTTTAGATACAAAAAAAAAACCAACATTATCCTGCACTATTTCTTCGATATCTGCCAAACCAGTTGACCTACAGCGATAAAAGAAATATGACTGAATTCTAGATTAAATTATCTATAAAGTTGCATTAATAGATTTTAATTTTAGATACAAAAAAAAAACCAACATTATCCTGCACTATTTCTTCGATATCTGCCAAACCAGTTGACCTACAGCGATAAAATAAATATGACTGAATTCTAGATTAAATTATCTATAAAATTGCATTAATAGATTTTAATTTTAGATACAAAAAAAAACCAACATTATCCTGCACTATTTCTTCGATATCTGCCAAACCAGTTGACCTACAGCGATAAAATAAATATGACTGAATTCTAGATTAAATTATCTATAAAATTGCATTAATAGATTTTAATTTTAGATACAAAAAAAAACCAACATTATCCTGCACTATTTCTTCGATATCTGCCAAACCAGTTGACCTACAGCGATAAAATAAATATGACTGAATTCTAGATTAAATTATCTATAAAGTTGCATTAATAGATTTTAATTTTAGATACAAAAAAAAACCAACATTATCCTGCACTATTTCTTCGATATCTGCCAAACCAGTTGACCTACAGCGATAAAATAAATATGACTGAATTCTAGATTAAATTATCTATAAAATTGCATTAATAGATTTTAATTTTAGATACAAAAAAAAACCAACATTATCCTGCACTATTTCTTCGATATCTGCCAAACCAGTTGACCTACAGCGATAAAATAAATATGACTGAATTCTAGATTAAATTATCTATAAAATTGCATTAATAGATTTTAATTTTAGATACAAAAAAAAACCAACATTATCCTGCACTATTTCTTCGATATCTGCCAAACCAGTTGACCTACAGCGATAAAATAAATATGACTGAATTCTAGATTAAATTATCTATAAAATTGCATTAATAGATTTTAATTTTAGATACAAAAAAAAACCAACATTATCCTGCACTATTTCTTCGATATCTGCCAAACCAGTTGACCTACAGCGATAAAATAAATATGACTGAATTCTAGATTAAATTATCTATAAAATTGCATTAATAGATTTTAATTTTAGATACAAAAAAAAACCAACATTATCCTGCACTATTTCTTCGATATCTGCCAAACCAGTTGACCTACAGCGATAAAATAAATATGACTGAATTCTAGATTAAATTATCTATAAAATTGCATTAATAGATTTTAATTTTAGATACAAAAAAAAACCAACATTATCCTGCACTATTTCTTCGATATCTGCCAAACCAGTTGACCTACAGCGATAAAATAAATATGACTGAATTCTAGATTAAATTATCTATAAAATTGCATTAATAGATTTTAATTTTAGATACAAAAAAAAACCAACATTATCCTGCACTATTTCTTCGATATCTGCCAAACCAGTTGACCTACAGCGATAAAATAAATATGACTGAATTCTAGATTAAATTATCTATAAAATTGCATTAATAGATTTTAATTTTAGATACAAAAAAAAACCAACATTATCCTGCACTATTCTTCGATATCTGCCAAACCAGTTGACCTACAGCGATAAAATAAATATGACTGAATTCTAGATTAAATTATCTATAAAATTGCATTAATAGATTTTAATTTTAGATACAAAAAAAAACCAACATTATCCTGCACTATTTCTTCGATATCTGCCAAACCAGTTGACCTACAGCGATAAAATAAATATGACTGAATTCTAGATTAAATTATCTATAAAATTGCATTAATAGATTTTAATTTTAGATACAAAAAAAAACCAACATTATCCTGCACTATTTCTTCGATATCTGCCAAACCAGTTGACCTACAGCGATAAAATAAATATGACTGAATTCTAGATTAAATTATCTATAAAATTGCATTAATAGATTTTAATTTTAGATACAAAAAAAAACCAACATTATCCTGCACTATTTCTTCGATATCTGCCAAACCAGTTGACCTACAGCGATAAAATAAATATGACTGAATTCTAGATTAAATTATCTATAAAATTGCATTAATAGATTTTAATTTTAGATACAAAAAAAAAACCAACATTATCCTGCACTATTTCTTCGATATCTGCCAAACCAGTTGACCTACAGCAATAAAATAAATATGACTGAATTCTAGATTAAATTATCTATAAAATTGCATTAATAGATTTTAATTTTAGATACAAAAAAAAACCAACATTATCCTGCACTATTTCTTCGATATCTGCCAAACCAGTTGACCTACAGCGATAAAATAAATATGACTGAATTCTAGATTAAATTATCTATAAAGTTGCATTAATAGATTTTAATTTTAGATACAAAAAAAAAACCAACATTATCCTGCACTATTTCTTCGATATCTGCCAAACCAGTTGACCTACAGCGATAAAATAAATATGACTGAATTCTAGATTAAATTATCTATAAAATTGCATTAATAGATTTTAATTTTAGATACAAAAAAAAAACCAACATTATCCTGCACTATTTCTTCGATATCTGCCAAACCAGTTGACCTACAGCGATAAAAGAAATATGACTGAATTCTAGATTAAATTATCTATAAAGTTGCATTAATAGATTTTAATTTTAGATACAAAAAAAAACCAACATTATCCTGCACTATTTCTTCGATATCTGCCAAACCAGTTGACCTACAGCGATAAAATAAATATGACTGAATTCTAGATTAAATTATCTATAAAATTGCATTAATAGATTTTAATTTTAGATACAAAAAAAAAACCAACATTATCCTGCACTATTTCTTCGATATCTGCCAAACCAGTTGACCTACAGCGATAAAATAAATATGACTGAATTCTAGATTAAATTATCTATAAAATTGCATTAATAGATTTTAATTTTAGATACAAAAAAAAAAACCAACATTATCCTGCACTATTTCTTCGATATCTGCCAAACCAGTTGACCTACAGCGATAAAATAAATATGACTGAATTCTAGATTAAATTATCTATAAAGTTGCATTAATAGATTTTAATTTTAGATACAAAAAAAAACCAACATTATCCTGCACTATTTCTTCGATATCTGCCAAACCAGTTGACCTACAGCGATAAAATAAATATGACTGAATTCTAGATTAAATTATCTATAAAATTGCATTAATAGATTTTAATTTTAGATACAAAAAAAAACCAACATTATCCTGCACTATTTCTTCGATATCTGCCAAACCAGTTGACCTACAGCGATAAAATAAATATGACTGAATTCTAGATTAAATTATCTATAAAATTGCATTAATAGATTTTAATTTTAGATACAAAAAAAAACCAACATTATCCTGCACTATTTCTTCGATATCTGCCAAACCAGTTGACCTACAGCGATAAAATAAATATGACTGAATTCTAGATTAAATTATCTATAAAATTGCATTAATAGATTTTAATTTTAGATACAAAAAAAAAACCAACATTATCCTGCACTATTTCTTCGATATCTGCCAAACCAGTTGACCTACAGCGATAAAATAAATATGACTGAATTCTAGATTAAATTATCTATAAAATTGCATTAATAGATTTTAATTTTAGATACAAAAAAAAACCAACATTATCCTGCACTATTTCTTCGATATCTGCCAAACCAGTTGACCTACAGCGATAAAATAAATATGACTGAATTCTAGATTAAATTATCTATAAAATTGCATTAATAGATTTTAATTTTAGATACAAAAAAAAAAACCAACATTATCCTGCACTATTTCTTCGATATCTGCCAAACCAGTTGACCTACAGCGATAAAATAAATATGACTGAATTCTAGATTAAATTATCTATAAAATTGCATTAATAGATTTTAATTTTAGATACAAAAAAAACCAACATTATCCTGCACTATTTCTTCGATATCTGCCAAACCAGTTGACCTACAGCGATAAAATAAATATGACTGAATTCTAGATTAAATTATCTATAAAATTGCATTAATAGATTTTAATTTTAGATACAAAAAAAAACCAACATTATCCTGCACTATTTCTTCGATATCTGCCAAACCAGTTGACCTACAGCGATAAAATAAATATGACTGAATTCTAGATTAAATTATCTATAAATTGCATTAATAGATTTTAATTTTAGATACAAAAAAAAAACCAACATTATCCTGCACTATTTCTTCGATATCTGCCAAACCAGTTGACCTACAGCGATAAAATAAATATGACTGAATTCTAGATTAAATTATCTATAAAATTGCATTAATAGATTTTAATTTTAGATACAAAAAAAACCAACATTATCCTGCACTATTTCTTCGATATCTGCCAAACCAGTTGACCTACAGCGATAAAATAAATATGACTGAATTCTAGATTAAATTATCTATAAAATTGCATTAATAGATTTTAATTTTAGATACAAAAAAAAACCAACATTATCCTGCACTATTTCTTCGATATCTGCCAAACCAGTTGACCTACAGCGATAAAATAAATATGACTGAATTCTAGATTAAATTATCTATAAAATTGCATTAATAGATTTTAATTTTAGATACAAAAAAAAAACCAACATTATCCTGCACTATTTCTTCGATATCTGCCAAACCAGTTGACCTACAGCGATAAAATAAGTATGACTGAATTCTAGATTAAATTATCTATAAAATTGCATTAATAGATTTTAATTTTAGATACAAAAAAAAAACCAACATTATCCTGCACTATTTCTTCGATATCTGCCAAACCAGTTGACCTACAGCGATAAAATAAATATGACTGAATTCTAGATTAAATTATCTATAAAATTGCATTAATAGATTTTAATTTTAGATACAAAAAAAAACCAACATTATCCTGCACTATTTCTTCGATATCTGCCAAACCAGTTGACCTACAGCGATAAAATAAATATGACTGAATTCTAGATTAAATTATCTATAAAATTGCATTAATAGATTTTAATTTTAGATACAAAAAAAAACCAACATTATCCTGCACTATTTCTTCGATATCTGCCAAACCAGTTGACCTACAGCGATAAAATAAATATGACTGAATTCTAGATTAAATTATCTATAAAATTGCATTAATAGATTTTAATTTTAGATACAAAAAAAAACCAACATTATCCTGCACTATTTCTTCGATATCTGCCAAACCAGTTGACCTACAGCGATAAAATAAATATGACTGAATTCTAGATTAAATTATCTATAAAATTGCATTAATAGATTTTAATTTTAGATACAAAAAAAAACCAACATTATCCTGCACTATTTCTTCGATATCTGCCAAACCAGTTGACCTACAGCGATAAAATAAATATGACTGAATTCTAGATTAAATTATCTATAAAATTGCATTAATAGATTTTAATTTTAGATACAAAAAAAAACCAACATTATCCTGCACTATTTCTTCGATATCTGCCAAACCAGTTGACCTACAGCGATAAAATAAATATGACTGAATTCTAGATTAAATTATCTATAAAATTGCATTAATAGATTTTAATTTTAGATACAAAAAAAAAACCAACATTATCCTGCACTATTTCTTCGATATCTGCCAAACCAGTTGACCTACAGCGATAAAATAAATATGACTGAATTCTAGATTAAATTATCTATAAAATTGCATTAATAGATTTTAATTTTATATACAAAAAAAAACCAACATTATCCTGCACTATTTCTTCGATATCTGCCAAACCAGTTGACCTACAGCGATAAAATAAATATGACTGAATTCTAGATTAAATTATCTATAAAATTCCATTAATAGATTTTAATTTTAGATACAAAAAAAAAACCAACATTATCCTGCACTATTTCTTCGATATCTGCCAAACCAGTTGACCTACAGCGATAAAATAAATATGACTGAATTCTAGATTAAATTATCTATAAAATTGCATTAATAGATTTTAATTTTAGATACAAAAAAAAACCAACATTATCCTGCACTATTTCTTCGATATCTGCCAAACCAGTTGACCTACAGCGATAAAATAAATATGACTGAATTCTAGATTAAATTATCTATAAAATTGCATTAATAGATTTTAATTTTAGATACAAAAAAAAACCAACATTATCCTGCACTATTTCTTCGATATCTGCCAAACCAGTTGACCTACAGCGATAAAATAAATATGACTGAATTCTAGATTAAATTATCTATAAAATTGCATTAATAGATTTTAATTTTAGATACAAAAAAAAAACCAACATTATCCTGCACTATTTCTTCGATATCTGCCAAACCAGTTGACCTACAGCGATAAAATAAATATGACTGAATTCTAGATTAAATTATCTATAAAATTGCATTAATAGATTTTAATTTTAGATACAAAAAAAAACCAACATTATCCTGCACTATTTCTTCGATATCTGCCAAACCAGTTGACCTACAGCGATAAAATAAATATGACTGAATTCTAGATTAAATTATCTATAAAATTGCATTAATAGATTTTAATTTTAGATACAAAAAAAAAACCAACATTATCCTGCACTATTTCTTCGATATCTGCCAAACCAGTTGACCTACAGCGATAAAATAAATATGACTGAATTCTAGATTAAATTATCTATAAAATTGCATTAATAGATTTTAATTTTAGATACAAAAAAAAAACCAACATTATCCTGCACTATTTCTTCGATATCTGCCAAACCAGTTGACCTACAGCGATAAAATAAATATGACTGAATTCTAGATTAAATTATCTATAAAATTGCATTAATAGATTTTAATTTTAGATACAAAAAAAAACCAACATTATCCTGCACTATTTCTTCGATATCTGCCAAACCAGTTGACCTACAGCGATAAAATAAATATGACTGAATTCTAGATTAAATTATCTATAAAATTGCATTAATAGATTTTAATTTAGATACAAAAAAAAACCAACATTATCCTGCACTATTTCTTCGATATCTGCCAAACCAGTTGACCTACAGCGATAAAATAAATATGACTGAATTCTAGATTAAATTATCTATAAAATTGCATTAATAGATTTTAATTTTAGATACAAAAAAAAACCAACATTATCCTGCACTATTTCTTCGATATCTGCCAAACCAGTTGACCTACAGCGATAAAATAAATATGACTGAATTCTAGATTAAATTATCTATAAAATTGCATTAATAGATTTTAATTTTAGATACAAAAAAAAACCAACATTATCCTGCACTATTTCTTCGATATCTGCCAAACCAGTTGACCTACAGCGATAAAATAAATATGACTGAATTCTAGATTAAATTATCTATAAAATTGCATTAATAGATTTTAATTTTAGATACAAAAAAAAACCAACATTATCCTGCCACTATTTCTTCGATATCTGCCAAACCAGTTGACCTACAGCGATAAAATAAATATGACTGAATTCTAGATTAAATTATCTATAAAATTGCATTAATAGATTTTAATTTTAGATACAAAAAAAAACCAACATTATCCTGCACTATTTCTTCGATATCTGCCAAACCAGTTGACCTACAGCGATAAAATAAATATGACTGAATTCTAGATTAAATTATCTATAAAATTGCATTAATAGATTTTAATTTTAGATACAAAAAAAAACCAACATTATCCTGCACTATTTCTTCGATATCTGCCAAACCAGTTGACCTACAGCGATAAAATAAATATGACTGAATTCTAGATTAAATTATCTATAAAATTGCATTAATAGATTTTAATTTTAGATACAAAAAAAAAACCAACATTATCCTGCACTCT